>JAQQZU010024196.1:0-12010 GCA_030068025.1 Parauchenoglanis punctatus | reverse complement strand
TGTCTCGTTTCACTGTAAACTGTATTACATGTATATGGTTTGAAATGACAATAAAAGCCACTTGACTTGACTTGAAAGCATATCTGTAGTATTTTAACTCATCTGAATTCAGTAAGAGCAGCCTGATGACTTCCATTGCTACACAATTTGTAACATCAAATTTAAAACCGTTAAAGACCTTTTTAAGAGAACAGAAAGAAAAAATATATAATATAATAATATATAATTTTCACTACAAAAATGACAAATATTCAATTTCAAGATCAGTACCTATTTTTTCAGTCATACAGTTTATGTGCGGGTGCAAGAGGAAAAAAAAACAAACGTGCGTATGGGTTGCGAAAAAATAGACCCCAGTTCTAAAATAATTTATTTCTCTCTTATAGCTTGCATCAAACAGGCAAAAATAAAATAAGAGTGGCACGGGCTACTATAGTTTGGCAGTGTCATTGTAACTATAAACAAGGCATGCATGCTCACAGGCCTTATGCAATGCTAGTAAGCGGACCAAGAACAGTTGCTGGGAGCTGCAACGCCGCGACGTGTAGTTCCATTTTTTGGAGAGCTGCATGTCAGGCTATGACGGAGTACGGAGCAGGGTACGCAGCTACGCCGTAAATTCGACGCAGACGTACTTCTGTAGTCATGTGGACCTTTCCAAATATGTACAGCAGGCCTATTCAACTAACGGCCCGTGGGCCAGATGCGGCCCGATTAAAATTTCCTGCGGCCCAACTACAGATATGTCTTATTGTCATGAGAATGGACTCGCCGTGATTGGCGAGTAGCGCACGTTGCCTCATGACAGCCGCACTCATTCTCAGAGTTTTCTTCACAAAGACATAACAAGCACATCACGTGAAACTGCACAACCTGACCTTTCCAACGGTGCTAGTCACTTTTTTTGTGATAAACCGTTTGCGAGATAATTAGCATTGAATTTATATAAAAAATAATGTCACTACAGCTCTGCATCATACGTTCTTCTCTGTGTAATATCTCACGATTTCTTAACTCCCCTATGGCAACCTGCATAGCAGCGTAGCCTAATAGACAGGAGATTCCAATGGCATTAAAACATTGTTAGTATTTTCTGCAAATTGTAAAGTCATACAGACTGTCCTGAAAAATCAAGATATAGGCTGTGTTGATGGGTCTTATAATAACTCAGATAAGCTTAAAAGCAAAGGTAGTAAAATTCTAAAGGTAGTAAGAGATTCTAAAGCAGCGCGTGACTTTAATCACAAACAATCCCATTCCCACGAGTGGAGTGAAGATAGCTCTGTCCAAAGCTAAGAAACGTCGATTTGACGACGAGAATTGTCAGTTTAAGGTAGAATGGACTGACAAATAGCTAAATCAAGGCAGTGCAATTTTTCCCACAGACACATGATGATATGGCAGCTATCAGACATCAGGCATGAAATGATATGGTTAGCCTGGGTGTTTTCAAATACTAAAGTAGTTTAAAGCGACTGTGATGTATTGTAGTTTGTGTGGCAGCCCATCACCTGCCTGAGAAACGATTTTTGTTGTTGTTTTGTTATGGATAGTGTGTTCTTAGTTTCTTTTCCAATGTTTGTTGACATATTTTGCTCTGACTTCATTAAATGTATTTAGATAGAATTATTTTGAAGTGTCTTATTTTATGTGGCCCCCGAAAACCCAGTGATTTTTCCATTCGTCCCTCTTGGTACTGAAGTTGAATAGCCCTGATGTACGGTGTAGATTTGACGCAAAATTACAGCGCAGACTTCAGGCTTGCAGAGTCACGAGCCAATTTCAAATACTGCTTGCCATACTCAATCCCGAACGGCTCCGTACTCCTTAAATACGTACACTTTGTATGTATGGAATATTGCCTAAATACAGCCTAAACAGTGCATTACATTTCCAAAAGAAAGAATTTTCACAGAAGATAGTTGCAATGCAAGTGTATTACCTTTCCAGATTATTCAATTTGCCTCACATATCGCAAAAGTACCATTTCATTATACTTCGGGAATTTGTTATTGTGCAGTGTAACTACTATTGTTTTATTTTCTTTTTGTTTGCAAATATTTACTGTTCAGTGTTATTTTATTGACCCGAATCTTTGCCCATCAATAAAACGGGATCAGTAACCCACCATATTAGCTGGCAGTGTTCGCTACTTGTGTGATACAAACATTATACTTATCACTAATGTACAGTTTTGGGAGATGGATATCATGTATTCGGCAAACAAGAGAGTTTAATTCGCAACTCTCAACACACCACGTTAATGTACACAACCGTAAAAAATATCGTTGCCAAACTAGTACGTCTCGACTGACTTATTTAGTGCGGCAGCAATATGCTATTTGGGACGTAGCCATCTAGTTCTTTCGCTGCAGTGGCGGTGCCGAAAAGCCGTTCGGCTAGCAAATAATAAACAGTTTTTAAGACTAATAGTACTCTTTACCCATGACCTCGTGAACCAGTATCAGGATGTATTTACTGATAGAGACTACAAAGCATTTCTGTAAGTCGCTCTGGATAAGGGCGTCTGTTAAATGCTATAAATGTAAATATCCATACGTACCTGAACGCGGATTCGTCCTTGTCGCACTTCGGCGGCGGTGTAATAGCATTTCTTTTATTAAAAAGCTTGTGAAACAACGTAGGTGGCATATTTGGCCTGTTATTTCACTTTAAAATCCTCGTTTTCTGACTAATTCCGGAAACACGCTCAATTCAATGTAAACGACTCCATTTGTGGCCTAGTCATATGACGAGCATTAGTCACACTAGCTGCTTAACACCACCGTCCGCTGGTTCCTGTTCTGATTGGCTGATATTTTTGGTACTGAACCACGTGATCAGCGGCGCTGCCTTTTTTTTGCGTAAAGCTTCTCATGTTCGTTCTGTAACGAAGGTCGTTGGTGCATAAATATGCACGTTAAAAACTTTTGCGCATTTACACGTAAAATTGGATTTTGGTCTGGTACCTACCCAAAAAAAAGCTGGTACCGGCAAGGCTTAGGACCCCTGACGTCAGCGGCTATGGGAGCGGCCTCCGCCAGAATTCACTACGATTTTTGATAAGACACGAGGCTTTTCAAAAGCAGTGGAAAGTTGAGCCAGCAGTGGTCTGGTGAGACGAGAACACTTTTTTTCGGTTATTTTTGTTCTTCTCTAAACTGCTTTGTGTGATTTTGTGTGTGTATTTTTTTATTTTTTATTTCTCTGCCATGGGACAGTTTTATCTTGGCGCCATAGACCAGGTCTTTTACTCAACGTTGTGATAGTTGTAAAGCTGCGGCTTTTAACGGGGGACAGAGTCCAGTAGAGGTTGGCGGAGAGGGCAGTGGGAAGCCGTGTATGTATTGTGCACCCACTATAAGCTGTCCGTGCATGCACCACACGTTGGAAAACCCAGGAAATATGACGACATTTTTATCGCATCGGTTGCCATGAGGTGCTTTGGACCAAACAGTTCTAGGGACTTATGAGAGGAACTACCCTCTGGAGAAGGTACACACTTCTTTCAATTTGCACCGCCAATAGGGCCGCTGAAGTGATATAAGCCACATCAAAATCGCATTGTATTTTCTCTGTTGCATGTAGGCTCAATAAAGTCTGGACTTCACTGTCCGTTCATTTATCTGTTTTTTTTTTTTTTCAGCGTTAAAAGTTCTTGCTTATACAGCAAACGTTTTCCATAGATTTAAGGCTTTACCCGACTTTGTTCGGTGTCCTACTCCTGGTTGGAGTCATTACCTGGAAACCACTTGCTCCTGTTGAGGATGGCACTATATGAACTGCCTCAGCTAACAGCTAAACAGCTAAACAACTGCCTCAGCATACACCTAAAACTGTGAAGACCGTGTTGGACTGCTGTTGACATGAGCGGTTCTGCTACAATGGCAGAGGACTCCGATCACGACGAACAGTCTTGCACTGAAAACTTGACACTATTACTAAAGTGTGTTAGTTGTAATTGCACTATACAGTGCGATCCAAATGAGGATGGGTTCCCTTTTGAGTCTGGTTCCTCTCAAGGTTTCTTCCTTTTGTCATCTCAGGGAGTTTTTCCTTGCCGCCATCGCCGTCGACTTGCTCAATAGGGATAGATAGATAGATAAATTTAAAGAGTCATAAATTTATATTCAGAATCTATATACTTCTGTGAAGCTGCTTTGTGACAATGTCTGTTAAAAGTGCTATATAAATAAATTAAATTAAAATGAAATTATTTCAAACACAAACACTGTCTTATGGTCATTCCATTAGCAGCTTCTCTTGTTGGTACTGGTGTTGCAGAAATCCAACTGTGGAGTAAATAAATCCTCTTGCAAGTATTCACAAATTATTTGTGATAATATAACAACGGTGATTACCTCAATACCAAATATGTGAATGATGACAGCATTTTCTCAGCTGGAGGGCATAATTTGCACTGTACTGTGATTTTTATTCCCCTTTTCTGACAAAATAATGGTGGAATTTCCACCCAGTGAACACATTTTTTCACTAGAGGCCATAATTATGAATTGGTGACTGAAAGATTAGGTATGGTTTCACTCAAGACCAGAGTGGTGATGTGAGCCTCGTGAAATGTTGTGTGCATGTAGTATATCATTCTAATTTAGGACTGCAGCAATTATTTTTTTTAATAATTTTTCTTAATTTAATTATTCTTAGAGTGTTAATTGAATAACTTTTCCTTGATTATTCAATTGGTTTTATTTTTTAATAATATATACAAAAGATTATTTTAAAATATTTATTTGCAGCATTTTAATCAGCACTACTACAGAAATTTTTCTTAACTAGGCTTAATTAAAAAGCAGTTCAGGAATTACAACATTAATATCATTTATCAGATAATCTGTAACAGCATAAGAATATTATCAAGTGCTCATGTCATTGAAATGAGTGGTGATACTCATTCAGTAAAAGCATTATATATGAATGGTACTGAATATACACTCCAACTCCGTTTACACTTGGTATTAAAATGCGTCTTGGGTGATCTGAGCACACCTGGACAGCGCTAAATACAAGTGTAAAAACCTCCAAGACGCATTCAAGATGCATTCGCACAAACCACTTGCCAAGGTGGTCTGGGATGCATTTAACCACATACCTTCTGTAGTGTAAATGCAAATGCATCCCGATGCATCTGCAACATTGGCGTAACAGGAAAATACATCATTAATGCTGGACGCAGTGATCGTTTTGGTAACAGTGCAACATGCTAGAAAAAAATGGAGAGGACCACCTATGTATGTGGTTGGAGTGCAAGAAAATAATGAAGGTATTCATTTTTTTAGGTTTAACATTAAATGTTTTAATACAATTATATATAAACCTAATATAAAGTCATATTATTAAAAATATAAATTTTGCGTGGGGACCTTGGACCCTCTAGCGGAAGTGATGTAGGCAGTAACAAAATTTTAATAAAAGTGGTCTGCTGGACACCTTGGAGACGCGTGATAAACACAGGTATAAATGGCGATGTGTCTTGGCAGTCCATTTGTGACCTGAATGCACAAAGACCAAAGTGAAACCAAGTCTAAACATGGCCTCAGACTTACTCAAGGTATGTAGCCTAGCATCGTTTACTGTTATCACTTTTTTAATCAGTTACCACACTTTTTCAGCTGTCTCTGTATTTCAAGCCATGATTTGTGCAAATTTCTAACAGACAAATTCAAAATAACGATAAAATAAATATTGACTGCCTGTTTAGCTCACTGAAACTCGGTTACGAAGTTCATTTTGCTTGTAGTGTGTGCACAAGAGGTAAATCATTTTCAGTGTATGGATTTGACTCCAAAGATTTGCATTTGGTTCTTAGTTTTTAATTCCCCTTGATTAGTGAATAAACTCTTTTTGGGATTGACTTGTGAACTGAAAGCAGGGTCCGAAATATAAACTAGTTTATATACATTAGCTTTAGCTTTAACTTTAGCTCTAGCGTTTTTAAACTAATTGATTCAAATAGCTATGCCAGTTGCTGCTTAACAAAATACAACAAAGCTGTTCTGGACAATTCAACTAGAAACATCACACTTCTCCTTACACACAAACGAATGATAATACACTGCCTGTCCAAAAAAAAGTCACACACTAATATTTTGTTGGATCGGCTTTAGCTTTGATTATCTCACGTATTCGCTGTGGTATTGTTTTGATGAGCTTTTGCAATGTCACAACATTTATTTCCCAGATCATAGCACTGCCCCCACAGGCTTGTACGGTAGGCACTAGGCATGATGGCTGCATCACTTCATGCGCCTCTCTTCTTACCTTGATGTGCCCATCACTCTGGAACAGGGTAAATCAGACTCATCAGACCACATGACCTTCTTCCATTGCTCCAGAGTCCAATCTTTATGCTCCCTAGCAAATCGTAGCCTTTTTTTCCGATTAGCCTCACTGATCAGAGGTTTTCTTAAGGCTACACAGCTCTTTAGTCCCAATCCCTTGAGTTCCCTTCGCATGTGTGTGGAAATGCAGTTACTGTCACTGTTGAACATAGCCGTGAGTTCATCTGTTGATTTTTTTACGATTTGATTTCACTAAACGTTTCAGAGATCGCCGATCATGATCATTCAAGATTTTTTTCCGACCACATTTCTTCCGTGAAAATGATGGTTCCCCAATTTCCTTCCAGTTTTTAATAATGCTTTGGACAGTTTTTGCGTTGGAAGTTCTTTTTTGTATTCTAATTACCCGATGTCATTCCATGTATTCCATTACTCCCGAGCCTGATTGTATATAATGACCTCAAAAGTCATTTAAAAACCAATAAGTACAGTTCTCAAACATGAAGAGTAACATGGTTTGCCTTACTTGGTAAAGCAACAATTATATTCATTGTATGATAGATATTAGCGATGGAAACTTCAGCTCTTATTACTGACGCAGATCTTTGAATTTTGTTCAGTACAATGAATTCATTCATTGGAACTAGTGTGGCACCTGTAGCAGTCATCTTAGTGAGGACAGAAAGAGTAAAGATTCTCAAACACTAAGAGCAAAATGCCTTGTGTGAAGGAAACTTTGAACAACTCCACAAGATCAAATGGTCAACAGAATACCCTTTATTGGAAAGAACACCGACTGATCCATTCTTAAATCAAATCAAAGAATGTTGAATCAAAGAAAGAAGCCCCTTTTCTCTCTACAACATGTCTATTTATCCCCTTGATTCAGGTTTCAGCCAGTTTTAGGCAGTCTTGAATATATTCAAGACTCATTATTTTACACAATCTTATCAAGGCAGAACAAACTATTTTGTTCTAGGACAAGGTCGAGACGCATCAACGGCTGGAACTCGCAAAATATGTTCATACATAGGAAATAGGTGATGTGGACATTCATATGATTATACTGCAGTAGATTGATTGACACAAAGCTCTTAAGCATTAATTTCCCTTACATCTTCCCCCTTTTATCCTTAAGATAACTAACACAAAATTAATGCTAAATGTGTATGTGTACATGGACCAAGGAAAGTTTTTCACATCAAACATCTGTGCAGAGAATTCAACAATGATTCAACTCAATGCTTCATAAATATGTGAATGAAGAATGTGCTAAGGCTGTTTTTGCGAGGGAAAGACCTCTAAACTATGAGCAAGCAATGACCAGTGTAGAAAAACATTTTCTATGGGAATTTAAACATCGATATCGTCATCTGGAAATGGATTATAATTTTCATCTGGTTTAGGAGGCCTGTCAGGAAGTTCATCTTGGTCTATTTGGTCTATTTTATCTAACTGATATCCCTGCATATGTTATGTTAATAGGCGCCGAATCATAAGGGAGCAGCACTGACTCAGGCAGGGGGCAATTAAACACAGCAACAGGAATGTTATTGCTATTGTTATTGAGTACAAACTGTGATGTTCCACAATCCCCACTGTCCGCTCATCCACGCGAACCATGTGTTGTCCATCACAGGCGGCTCTTGCACAGCCGCTTTCATGTGTGCAATGATGTCAGAGAGGTTTTGTGATTGTCAGGTATGAAAAAACAGCAGGATGTGTTTAGGAGTTTGCAAATACCTCCTTTTTCGTCCAAAAATACAGCCAATGCAAGCCTGTTCTGTATAACTACTGTACGTATCGAAACTACGAGGGGTAGTTGCACGAGGGGTGCGGGCTGCATTCCCATCAGACTAACTAGAAGTAGCAGTGGTGCTACCGGTGCCATACTGGGCATTTGCCTTTTCTTGTGGAATTAAATTATCTACCTTGCCTTCGGGAAAGCACTCCTTACAATGTCTAGTGTGCCCAAAAGCAATACAAAGTGGTTTAAGTGTGGGCCAGTATTTAGGCATGTGAGCTTCACCAGGTTAGCCTTCACTCATCTTGACAGTCATTGGTGCTCAGAGTGCAGGCACTGCCCTCACGCTCTCCTCCTACCTCACTGGAGCTCCGGGGCTCGTGGACTCGTGTGGGAAATAGATGTTCTAGATGTTGTCTGAGGTGTCAGTATGGCGATGAGTGATATCTCTTTGAACCCACCTAGTTAAATTAAGGGGTGTCTCTGTTTCAGCATGTCCCTTGCCATCACTATTGGCACATGTCCATATGTGGTATTCTCTTTAGCCGCTACAATCGCACTCTGGCACTCACTTATTTCAGTTAGAGATGCTGGTTGCAAGTGTAAAGCTGCTTCTTCTCTGAGGTGCTCATGAATGGTATTCCACAGACTCATGCCATGAATGTTTTTGATGCTCGTGATCGGTGGTCCTCCTAGAGGCCTTTTGACTGCAGTCTTATTCCTGCTTTTCAAGTTTTTCCTTCTCCAGCTGTTCAGATGCCTCTGGGACTTTTCTGCAATGGCTGGAGTGAACCCACATGGTTCTGCCACTTGTCTTCACTGCTGTGTGAGTTGTGAGAAGAACCTGGAATTTTCCCATCCACCTAAGTTTGTTGGACTTCATCCTAAAGTCCTTTATCACCTTCCACTCTCCAGACTGGAGGTGAGTCTCAGGTGCTGCTGAGAGAAGTGCTGCTTTCATCTGCTCATGGATGGACAAGAGAGCAGAGGACAAGGTTGCACAATAATCACGCATTGTCATCACACAGATAAGTTTCAGGAAGTGGAGTTTTCACAGGCCCAATTCCTGTGTTAGGGGGTCGTCCAAACAGAATCTCAAAGGGACTGAGGTTATGTTTTTGTCGCGCACACATTCTCATTTGTGTGAGTGCTAGAGGGAGGACATTAGTTCACCCCAACCCAGACTCTCTATTCTGTGTGTGCCCCTTCCTATATTGTTTTTTGCACATGTGAGACAGTTTGCAAAATAAATTGAGAATAATTAGAAAAGCCCTTTGTAAACCACCTTTTATTCACCTCAGCTGCCATTCCCCCTTTTGATACATGTGCTTTCCCATGTGTCAACTTAGCATAATAGGGAAACATACACTTAGGTAAACAAGGGCGACCTTCTGGGCATGTCCATACACTCTGCTGGATGGTGCAACCCACTTTTCGCCAGAGAACCTTTTCCTCTGGCATAGCTCATGTTTGGAGCTCTGATAATTGTAAGGAAGGAGTGATGTTAGTCTGGACACAGCATAATTCAGATAACACTTTGCCTTGTGCTGCTTGCTTCTCTGCTGTATCTGCTCTGGCATTGCCTAGAGAGACAGGGTCAGATTTGTTAGTATGTGCAGAGCATTTACGTACAGCAATCGCCAAAGGGAGCTGGATAGCGTCAAGGAGTTCAGACACGAGTTGGTTGTGTGCAATAAGCCTGCCAGAGGTAGTTAGGAAATTACGGTGTTTCCAAATGACCCTGAAATCGTGAACTACTCCAAAAGCATATCTACGTTCTGTGAAAGCAGATAGCTTACATGTTTCAGTTAGAGCACGGAGCTCCACTGCTTGTGCTGATAAATGAGACCTCAGCTTTAAAAAGCTTGTGGTCTGTGACCATGGTGTATCCTGTCCTCTACTTACACGTATTTGGATCCCGGGACACTGACCCATCCACATAAAGCACTAGATCCGGGTTCTGCAAAGGTTCGTCCTGTATATCAATTCTGGGAAAACACAACTGGTTAGTCAATGCAAAACAATCAGGTGGCTGGCTTGGGGATTTTCTTGATTGCTGAGAGTCTGTCTGCAGAAAGTTGTTTACCCTCCCCTGTGATATCATGTCCCATGTCCTTTTTTGCAAACTGTAGTTTGGTCAGGATAGCCTTGTAGTCCTCTTTAGCGAGGTGTTGCAACAGTGCCAATGTATCTTTTTCTATATCAACCATGGAAAACCACTCACTGTTTAGAGGTACTTGGCCAAGAATCATATATGGGTTGGGGACATCAGGCACTTGTTTCACAGCTGCATTTACTGCCTATAAATCTTGTGCGAACCGCCATTCATCAGGCTGTGGGGGTTTTCTGATTTTCTTCACCGGAAAAATGTCCCCGGTGAGTCCAGGCAAGGGACAATTACTCCTGCCTTCAACAAAGAATCAAACACTGGCCTAATGCCCTCAATTGCTTCAGGTTTAAGTGGATATTGTGTTTGTCTGGGCCTAAAATCAAATTTGGGGGTGATCACCACTGGAACCTTTAGCCCATACCTCCTCTAGAATTTCCTTCAGTTTTGAATGGATTTGAGTTGGAGTGCACCCTCCTGTAAGACAAGGAAACAAAAATTGCTTCCGGGGACTTTCGACCCTGGTTAGGCTTACAACATGAACACACACAGTTAGAGTCTGTTTAAAAACACAGATTTTGTATTGTATTGTGTTTGTATTGTTTTGTATTGTGTAAAACCGAGGGATCCTCAGTGGGTAGCCACCCCTGTGTTTGAAGGCTGCAATATTGAACACGCTTCTCCACGTCCTTCCAGTCCCAGTCTACGGACTTGGCCAGAGACATGTGAGGCTTTGTGTACAACATCAAAGAACTCTCTTTGGCAACACCCTAGGAAAGGGTCTCTCTCCAGAGGGCGTACCCAATTTCATTCTGTCACCTTAATGCAATTGTCGGAACATTCTGATAATTTCACCTGATATGCACAGTCACTTTTTGACCAATACAATGTGCTCAAAACTAGGCATTCACTGTTCGAGGTGTCTGTAAACCAAGCTTTCTCAAATGACTCATCCTGCCCCCTGTGTACATGTATGGTACAGTGTAAATCTCCTTCCAACATGTAGTCAGTTCCCTGTGGTGAGGTTCTATGGTGAGCTGTTTGGACAAGGTGTGATGTGATCTGTGTCAGGTGGTCAGGGCAAAGCTTCCATTGGCCAAGACTCATAATTGGCCAAGACTCATAAGTACCTCATAATTAAAGACTACACAGGTCGGCACGCGGACATTATATATTGCACGCCACGCTGCCGGAGCTGAAAAGAAAAAGAGATCTATTTTGCTTAAGAAAAGAAACACAATAAATATTTTTTGGTTGAAAAGAAAAGTGATATATTTGGGTTTAAAAAGAAACGGAAGAAATATTTTGGTTGAAAATAAAGGTGATGTATTTTGGTTGAAAAGAAACTGGAAGGGGATATATTGTACTATATATTATATAATCTATATTATATTAAATTAAATATTATAGGGTGGCACGGTGGTGTGGTGGTTAGCACTGTCGGATGAATATATGGATGGATGGATGGATATATGGATGGATGGATATATGGATGGATGGGTGGATGGATGGATATATGGATGGTTAGATGGATATATGAATGGATGGATGGATGGACAGATGGATATATGGATATATGGATGGATATATGGATGGATGGATGGATGGATGGATATATGGATGGATAGATAGATGGATATGGATGGATGGATCGATGGATATATGGATGAATATATGGATATATGGATGGATGGATGGATATATAGATGGCTGGATGGATGGATGGATGGATATATGGATGGATAGATAGATGGATATGGATGGATGGATCGATGGATATATGGATGAATATATGGATATATGGATGGATGGATGGATATATAGATGGATGGATGGCTGGATGGATATATGGATGGATGG
>JAQQZU010024195.1:0-12013 GCA_030068025.1 Parauchenoglanis punctatus | reverse complement strand
TCTCTTTTAAAGTCATAAAAATAAAGAAAAAAATTGAATTAGAAGGTGTGTCCAAACTTTTGACTGGTAGTGTATGACACTGACAATTCTTTTATAAGTAGTTAGTTAATTATTTGTCATTTTTACAAATTGCTGTGATATAAGATGAATAAAATGCTTCATAACATGCTGTTTTTTGAAAATAATGAACTTGACTTCAGGCCACATTACCACCTTGTCATTGATTATTTTTTAATAACTGCATCGTCAAGTTTTACTTCTTACTTCATGCACAGATTAGCAGACTACATAAACCTAATCCTCTCTGCTCCAGTGGTACCGCATCATAGCTACCCCTGCGCTCTGACCCTAACTTTCTAACAAGCCGGGATACAAGAAGAAAATAATTACACTGTACTGTAAGGTATATGTTACAAATAAAGACTTTCTTCTTTATTTTTTAAATAGTAGCTTTTCCACAGTGCTAGACAACAAACTAGACTGACTCTATCTCTTTGCATGAGTACTTTAATACTGATATTATTGCTATATATTCTTAATGTGTAGGATTGTCTGTTGCAATGTTGAGTCTGTCTGAGGCACCAGTGCAGTAAGAATTTTAATAACACGGCTTTTTCCCCTACCGTATGCTTTAAACACACACAGTAGAATCTCTTTTATTAACTCTTACATTTCTGTCCAGATGTGTGGTATAGGTGTAAACATATTTACTGCTCTCACTCTGTTTACAAGGCACAGAAGGACCTTGCTAAGAAATTACCATCACATTCAGAGGGGTTTGTGTTCTTCAGCCACCAGATGTTTTCTTCATTAGGGTAATACTGAATCTAATGAAAACAGAGGAAAGGGGAACCAGGAGTTAGCAACAAGTCTCACAAGTACATCTGCTACCTTCACAATTAAGGCAAACTATATTTGCCTTTGTTACCAAATTAAAAAAAAAAATCCTTCCTGCTGTTTTGCACCATAGTCTGAGAATGTACCATATAAAATATGCATATTCTGCCGCAGGTAAGGGATGTATTGTCCAGTGGTTTGTAATTGATAAACAGACATGCCACAGAGACAAGAACAACTTCTTTCTCTGGAAGAATCGGCAGTCATTGAGAGAGTTAGTTAATGAGATGTAAATACAGCATCCAAATGAACATCTAGGAGCAAATGATGAATTTGCAGTACACCAGGAGCTAAGAGACAATCTGAAAATGATTCAGGTGTGATTCCAATGAGCTTATCTTCAACTATGTGATGAATTACAACAACTACATAAATGTCATGGGTAAAGTTGATTTATTATGTTTTAATGTAACAGTTTTAGGGACGTACAGATACAAATAAGAGGCACAGTACTCCTTTTTTTTTTTTTTTTTAAACCCAGAACCTTTCAAAAAGTGGTAAAAAAAACTTTTCAAGGTGGTAACAGTTAAAACTATAGGCATGCACCAGGCCTTGGATCCCAAGGTTCAAATTCTTCATTCAATTGAAAGAAAAAAGAAAGTAGGAAAAATCTAGTCGTAGATTTTCTCAAAGTATGAAAGTAAAAGTACATGAAAAAGAGTCACAAAATCTGCAACAATCCACACACCGATTTTAATTACTGATGCTAAATTCGTGCCCCTTTCACAATTAGGAATTAGCTAAGGCTAAATAAAATTTGCTAAATGTTGACAAGGATGAGGATAAGTCTTACAATACAAACTAGCCGACAACACAAACTTGCTATCAATTAGTTTATTGTCAGATTTATCATGCTAGCTAACATTTGAGATATTAGGTATTAGCGTAGGCTAACTAACAACAGCTTTATTCATAATATCTTGATAAAGGCCTTGATAAAAAAACAGTGTATTTAGCAAAAGATAGACAACAGTGATAGGTATTATCATTATAATCTATTATTTTATAATCTACTATTTTTGCTGTCACATCAATTAAACTATGAACCTATCTTAAACATCATATTTTGACTTTGCAAGTATACAATAATGGAAAATGTAATGATGTTTGGAAATGCAATCAGTAGAAAGTAGAGATTTTTCTTTTAATATTTAGTGCGTAAAAGTCAAATGTGCCAGGTAAAAGAAAAACCCAAGAAGTACAGCTACTGGGAAAACAGATTTAAGTATAGTGTCAAACTGTAATTGTGCGTCGTTATTGCTTCCTACATTGTGTTAGTCAATATTTTAGGATAATAAACATTCTTAAATGTGTTTTTTTTTTTTCCACCAACAAGCGCTTTGGACATTTATCATTTATTCAGCCCAAGACAAAGCAATGCAAAGCATATTCAGTATGGTCTGCTTATAGTGAGATTACTTATTGTGGGTGTTTTTGCTGTGAGGAGAACAGTCCAACTTCCAGATAAAGAAAGCTCATTGCAAATTAAGCAGCCATTCAAATTCAAAAAGAAAAAATTCTGTTATCTGTGAATGGCTGATGACTGATTTTTTTTTTTTTAAATACCATAATTACATACTCAAGTATCTGTTTAGCCAAAACCACTGTTTAGCCAGACATAGGCGGATACCACCTGGCAATATTTTATTCAGGACAGTAAAGCTTGATCCATGGAAAAACTCAAAAGCTAAAACTAGAATTATGTGCGAGATTAACTCTGGAAGCTTACAATGTGAGACTGCTTTGAGCTCGTGCTGAGAGTGTGTACATGGAGGGTTTTGTTTTTCTCTGCTAGACCCTCGCACTGCTTGAGGGTTACATAAGGTGTTTGTAGGCTAGTAGCTACTACTATACGGAAAAAGAATTTGAAGCAGATTTTATGGAATGAGTTGAACATTGATTAATTTGATGAGTGTCTTTCTTGAAGTCACATTAGCTCTCGGGTCGAGACTCACCGACTTTACCTTTATTAGTTTCACTGCAGTTACTGAATAAGTCCCAGTAGTTATTTAAGTAATATTGCACAAACAGGAGCGCTTGCACAGGCTGAGTGCTGTGGCTAATCACAACCGTGCCAATATTCAGCAACTGAATGACTGCGAGTGCAATATGGCTTTTATATAACTGTTCTATGAACAAGAAATTAATATCGAGTACCTGACATTTTAGACATAATATGGCCAAATGGTCTGTTTATTTTTGCTCCGCTAGTGTAAACAGATCCCAAAGAAGCCACACTCGCTTTATAGCACGTCGGCTAGCTGGCTCACATTGATTTGTAAATCTCTGTTGAAGTAGTTTCCCTTCTTTCTTCTCCGATGAGTTTTCACATTTTAAGCTATAATTCTTGAAAAGTATTGTTTGCCATGTTCGCTGACACTACCATAGCAACCGTTTCCAACAAGGAAGTGGAATTTTACATAGCGAACACAGATGAGTGGACTGATGTGAACAGTGAGATACTTCAGTGTGAATATACTAAGAATATAAGCACTATAGGAACGCTGCTTGACCAAACAAATTAGTGAACCAGAGCTAACTGTTGTAATATAAATGAACTATAGGCTCCAAGCTGAAGAAATAGATAACATGCTACAATTTAAAAGAATAAGGATAATCTATATACAACTTAAAAAAATGAAAATAAAAAACCCCAGAAAGTCTGTTGGTAAAATGTTTGGCCACCACAAGCTGCCAGAACAACTTGCCAAATTCTTTGTCTATGGAACTGCACGACAGGGAGGAAACACTGTTCGTCCAAAAGATATTCCCTCTGTTGGTGTTTTGATGATGGTGCTGTCTAACATGTTGCTCCGGAGTCTCCCATTGGTGTTCAACTGGGTTAAAATCTGTTGACTGTGAAGTCCCTAATATATGATTTACAAGATTTTCATATTCATCAAACACTGAGTCCTCATTATCAGCCACTTTGTATTGATTTGAAGTGACCCTTCCTTCTGAGGGGACAAGTGGACCCAAATTATGCCAGTAAAATGCCTCCAACAGCAAAACAGAGCAACTGCTTTTCAATTTGTCACCTGTCTTTATGTCTTTATGTCTTTCTATCAGCTACAGACAATGAATATATAATTAGTGCATTTTAAAGCATTTTACAATATGACTGTATTTATTATTATTATTATTATTATTATTATTATATATACACCTACAGTAACTCTAACAGGAAAAATCAATGCTTATGAGCAAGGATGGGTGATATCAATGCGCTGAAAAAACTAATATGTGGTCGGCCAGAATTAAAAGAACATATTACGTATAGTTTGCAGTTTCTTATCAAAACATGATTTTGTTGCTTAAACTTATTTTAAACAAGTTTCTAATTACTACACTGAATTATATAGAGTGAGAGTGATCAACTCATATAGTATTGCCATAAAGCAATTTCATTATGTACTCTCATGAGGACGTTGGCACTGACGAGAAATATAACTTAGGTATTAAATTAACACAGTTAGACCATGTGTGATCGAATTGTGCTGCAGAAATGCCAGTGACCTGGGTTCAATCCTCATTTCAGGTGAGAGTGTGGAATTTGATTTATTTACTGCTTTGAATATACATGATGAAATCATGTTGGACGTACGAAAACATAGTGTTTTTATAACTCAATTTAATCACACGGAACCGATGTATGCATTTGAATTAAGTAAATATAATGGCTTTTTCAGTGTAGGTTAGAGCTAAGAGCATAAACTTTTAACTCCATGAGTTGAAATTAAAATTAGACAGTCACACAATTACAAAGAACAGAATGATAAATATAGGTTTTTTTTGTTTTTTTTTTGTTCAAACAACTTTTCTGTTTATAATCTTTAATAATTGGAGGGTAATATTACAGTAGGGCATTACAGACTTAAAAAATGTATAAATAATAATAATTAAAAAAAAAACAACAACAAATGTAAAGGCGCTCTGCCTTTAAGCGTATGTGTGTAATAGTTTACACCACATCATTCTTACTAAGCCATCGATAAGACCTCGTGATATAATGCATTTCTCCACGCTAATAGTTTTGTTGTTGAGCATAGATATTACATTTGAGCCGCCCCATCTAACATCATGACCAGCTGTCGCTGATTATTAGAGCGAGGAATGTAATTCTGGGGTTAAAGTGAAAGCAGAAAGACGCTTTGCATCTAACAAAAGTCACAACAGCATAAAATATACTGGATGTCCACTTTGGTGTACTAAACAAGAATAATAGGACCAGGGGAACTCCGACAAATAGTAAGCTGCAATAAAGGATTTTGAAACGGAGCTGTGATGGGAATGATACTTTATATGCTATTTTATAATTCTGCGACTTGGTTTGTTGTAGAAGATGATTATAAATCTTCTAGTGACTCATAGCTGAAAGATTTTAAATGTTTGCCTTCGGATTCTTTTGCAGAAGAAAGTGTTACAGAAAGATTCATTCTGATCTAATTATAAGCCTTCTGAAGAGACAGAGATGCTTTGAGAAAAAGAGGAAAAGGAAGGGGGGAAAAATGACGCATGGGAACATTTAGGATATTAGTCAGAACTTAATGGTTGAAAATGAAGAAGATTGAAAATAGTGTATGAACGATAATTAGGCAAACAAAGCTGAATGCCTGGGTGTGCATTAGAGTAAGGAAGGCTTCAAGCGCATCAATCATTAAAGTGTAAGTGGCCATAAAGGCACAATGTAAGTGCATCATTACGATAATTACGGTAAACAGAAAACAAATCACATGCTTACAGACAGACAGACAGACAGACAGACAGATAGATAGGCTTCTGGATAACTTCTTTGGTTGGAGAAGAAGACTAGCCTTAAGAGTGTGTCTGTGAGGAGACCATGGTGATTTGCCATGTAAGAGATTTGGTCAGTCTCAAAATGAAGGCAAGCTCATGTTACTTATTGACATTTTAATGCCATGCTGTGTAGGATTTAAGCCACTTTAAAGCTGCACAGAACAAACACGCACACAGTGGGTGTGTATATATATTGATAGCCCAGATCCATGATTAAATCAAGTACAAATCTGAAGACCCTGGGCTTTCATGAAAGTCCTGTGGGATAATTGTAACCTGATGAGTTCTTTTTTATTTACTGTTCTTTCATCAAATTTGCAGTAGGGACTATTGGTTATTTTGCTTTTGAAATATTATTCTGAAGCTTTAATTCATTTTAATGATTTAATAAAGGAAGACCAGACGTGAACTTTAAATCATATAAAATGCCCTGTCATGCAGCATTACACCACTTAACCCTTGAACCAGGAGAGGTGGCACCAGTGGGTACAGTTGTGCGTTAAACAACACCGCTCTCATGCATGTTAAACAGTTAGCAACCCGCACAAAATACATACACACTTAATGGGAAAAAACTTAACTGAAAGCAAAAAACAACATTTCTACCTAGACAATTGTTTTATGGGCCTAAAAAAGTGTGGTAGAGGGGATCTGGATCTGAAAAACATCTTATTAACTTATTCAAACCATATATTTTTTAATTAAAATTGTCAAATTTGGTGAATATTTGTTACGGGTTTACTTTGCACCAGAGCTCTATCGTTCAATCCTGAGTTTTGGTTACTGTCTATGCAGAGTTTCTCGTGTTCTCCCCATGTCCATGTGGGTTTCCTGTGGGTTCTCTTGGCTCCTCTTACCTCCCAGAAATGTGCCAGTGAGTAAAGCCTTGCAGTGGACCGGTATATATTCCTGCCTTATGCCCTGCATTCCCTGGATAAACCGCCAACCTGACCAGGATACTGAATGAATAATTTGTAAACTTCCATTTAGCAATGTTCTGATGTTACCCATAGAATAAAAATAAATACACCAATCTGTTCTACATGTTATTATGGAACTGTTAGCATTTTTGTCTACCACAGTCCATTTAAAGGCAATACACTGAACCACTGAAAAGTAATAAATTGGAGCATCATGGTTTACTTAAATGATAGTGTGAGTAAATGCTTACTTAAAAAATGGTGGATGCACATGTTTTTTTTTTCTTTTTCACAAAATACATAAATAAATTAAACTAAAACAAGGTTAATCAAGTTCAAGTTCAAGTGGCTTTATTGTCATTTCAACCATATACATGTGATACAGTGTACAGTGAAACGAGACAACGTTTCTCCAGGACCAAGGTGCTACATAAAGACAGCACAGAAGTACAACAGTGCACGTGTGCAACACAAGACAACATAAAGTGCATGTGTAATAGCATGTGCATGTGTAACATAATAGGTGTACACCAAACATAATAAATGTGCAGTAATGCATGGGTGCCTTATAACATTAAAAATAGTTCCAAAAAGGCCCTAGGAAGCATTTAGAAGAACCTTTTCATTAATCGCTTTGACAGTCAAAAGGATATGACAAAGATATGCAAGTTGCAAAAATTACACTCTTGTTAAAGTTCTTAACCAATGTGGCAGCAGGGGCATGGTCAAGCAGCAGCTGCAGGTGGAGAGGGGGTGGGTTGTACCGGCAGGTAACATGTGATGATTCTCTTGTTTGTCTCTTAAAGAATGCCGTGAACCAGAGAGAGAAAAAGTGTTGGGCTGAACTCTGTGTGTGTTTGTGCATGTACGTGTCTGCAAGTGCTAAAACCACTCACAGAAAAATTGAATAGAAGCACGAACCTTTTTATAAAGTCACCTCTTTCCTGTGTCCTCCTTCACACCCACACACACCAGGGTTCTACAACCAAGTTATAATAAGTTATTAATAAGTTAAATAAGATCCGTTCAATTGAACCTTTGACAGAACTCTGATATAACCCTGCTTTAGGAAGACATTGGGAGCCGCAGTGCAGAAATGAATTTCTCAGCCGTGTGCTTTCCTCCAGGTAATCCGGTTTCCTAACGGGTCTCAAAAACATGCTGGTTGGTGGATTAGTGACTCTAAATTGCGCTTAGATGTGAATAAGTGTGTGAATGTGTGTTCATGGTGCCCTTTGATGGACTGGCTTCCCAACCAGGAAGTTTTCCCAGGGTATACTCTGGATCCACTGCGACCCTAATCAGGATAAAGAGGTTTCTGAAGATAAAAGAATCACCATTACCAGTCATGTAACAAAGGAAGAGGAAGGGAAAGAGGGAAGGAGGGAGTGAGGGAGGAAAAGGCAGGAAGATAATGGATGAAGGACAATAAAACACAAGGAAAATCTAAAGCGAACCAGAAAATCATATCAGTTCCAATATTTCCTTATGAACTCGACCTAATATAAAAGAAAGTTCATGTGTGCAAGCAAAATGTCACACGGTGAGAAATAAGATTCTTTGGTCATGTTGTTCATGCAGTCGGGAATTGGTTTTTCACATTCCATGACCTTTTTGTTGATCCTTTGTTTGTGGAGATATGAAGCTGTTTGCAAAATTCGCTCAAACTGCAGATGTCACTCTGAATATATTTTTCTGTCACTGTCTGTTTCTGTTGAAGAAATTCATGAACTGTTGCCAAAGGGGATCTGAATACGACTTGCAGGTCCAGGCTGGTTCAGGGAAAGTACCTCCATGGCAACCTTATAAAATGTAATGCATCACTGAAAGTGGGTGACATGTTATACCCCATTCACACTCACCCTGAAAACCGTTTATTTACCGCTGTAATGGTGTTTGGGAACGAAAGCAAAACGGTAAAGTCGAAACGTTAATCTATCCACTAACGACCTAGTAACATTGATTAAACTAAATAATTGTTCAGCATCAGGAAGAGAAGTCTCTCAACACAGACATGATGCAGCTCCACTGGTGCCATGTTGCTAACCAACTAGCTAATGTCTCAGCTTGGGCTTTTCACAGTAATATGGACTTGCTGCATCGTAAATTATATGTCATATTCAGTATCACATAATTTACATGTCTCTTAGAGGTCCAGCACCTGTTATGGAAGACTGAGTGGAAATGATAATTTGTTCGATATCCTGTGATGTTTTTATCTGATACATTATTGGGATTTGCATGTAAAAGGGGCTTTAGAATAAATTTCACTTAACTGACATTATTTCAGACATTAGTTACATAAATAAAGCATGAATGTCATGTTTGCTGGGTGGGTCGGAACACAAGCGCAGGTAGATAGGAGATGGCACGTTAACACTCATTGGAGTTTAATATATACACTATATACACGAGAGAGCAAAGGTACAAAATCGGCAGGCAGAAGAATGGTCAAACAATAAGCAGGGGTCGTGCGATCTACAAACAGTACAAACAGGGAAATCCAAAATCAGAGGTGAAAAGGCAAAAACAGAATCAAAACACGACAATCAAACCACGGGTAATATAAACGCTCGGCAAGACTACACAAAGGAAAGTCTATAATGCTTCGCCAAGCCGAAGCATAAATGCAGTCCTTTAATACCCGGCACAATCAGTCCATGAATGAGAGCCACCTGCTCCCCGTTGATTGGCCTCTCGTCTGGGAGCAGGCGCTCATGGGAACTGCAGTCCGTGTAGTCGGCGTGTTCTCCGTACGAATGCGGAAGCGCGTGCTTCTGCAACGGAGCCGAAGTGCCCGCTGTGCGCGTGGCCGAGATTTCACTGCGCGCTGAGCGCGGAACAAGGAACAAGGAACGACGATGAACTTCAGCATTAATATACCATGAACAGCATTAACAAAGTATATAACACTTGTAATAATATACAGCGGGGTCCAAAGTCTGAGACGACATTGAAAATCTGGAATTTTTATTTTAATTTTTTTAATGATTTTATTTCTTTAAAATTAGAAATAATCAGAAGGTTTTAGAAAAAAATATATTATTATTATTTTTTTTTTAATATTTAATATTCAAGATTCTGCACTATTACTAGGTTCCTATTTAAATGTAACCAAATTTGTGATACTGATCATGTTAACTGCTTTTCACAAAAGGCCAGATTTTCATCATATCTAATCTCTTGGGCACATGCAGGTATACAACAATAATCAACTAGAGCCTGATATGAAGCAGAATTACTTGTCTCACCAAAAAAGTTTTCCTAAAACTGCACATCCTAAAGTTTTAATTTGTCTATGACAGCAAATTGCAAATAAATACAATAATGCATTTATTAAAGATCCACTATGTAAGATTTTGGCAGATCTATTAGCAGAGATTAAATAAAGTATTCATAAGTATGTTTTCATTGGTGTATAATTACTATGAATTGTTTTATTTTCATAAGCTTAGAAGACACAGAGCGCGGGTCCTCTTCCACGGAGCCGCCATGTTGCGCTGCTACAGTAGCCCAGAACGGACAAACCTCTACAGAGCGCCTTTTGTGTTTTGCATTTTTACAAGTGGCAGCATGAATCTGGAAGGAAACACCAGAAGGAAGATGAAAGAAAAAGAAAGAAGAGGAATCAGTGTTTGCTGGTGCTGGCTAACAAATTTGAGAACCCAATTTTTGAAAAATGAAGAATCATCAAGAATCATTGAGAAAAAAACATGAGAAAATAAAAAAACAAGGGAGCGTGACTGTAAGTACTTGGAAGTATGGTAAGGGCACCTGATGGCTACTGCACGTCCTAAACACGTTTGGAAAGGAAGGGGTAAGGGAGGGGCATCCAGCTGGAGTCAATCAATTTAATCCTACATAGTGGACCTTTTAAAGAATGATGTCATATATTTGATCCATTAATAGTTACGTTTAAAGTTTTACATTTATCTGCTAAGTTATAACAGCTATTATCAGCATGTCCTCTGGTGGTCCCTCATCAGCCTCACTTTTTTCTCTCTCTTGAAGTTAATATTGGGGAAACAGTAGCTTCTCATGTAAAGCGCAAATCCCAAACTCCTGATGTAAAAAAATTTAAAGGAACAGCTTTACTGCTGTAAAGCGCTCAGACTGGAGACTCCTTCTAAAAATGCTAAATAAACAAATAAACAATTGCACATTTTTTAAACCATTTATATGGAACATCCACCCTGAAGTCCTAGTGTATGTTGTACATGATAATGAATTAGAATGAGTGCATTAAAGGGACCAGCTCACCCCTCCCAAAAGCCAGTGCACTGAAGTATTTTCGATGCCATCAATTTTCCCAAAAAAATACTCCCTTAGGAGTTTACATGAGTTTGTTGGTCCACTCTGGTTATTCTACAGGGTTTGGTGTACCACGTTTCATTCATGATAACTTGTCCCTTCTATGTCTTGGCTTCTCAATGCTCTTCCGCGATGATGTCTTCCATTTTTATTAGCAAAGGTTGTCTTGTAAAGGCTCGGTGTTCAGCTGGATGAGCGAACACGAAGGGAGCTAGCAGAGAAGCTTTCACGTGCGTTCAGCCAGAACTATGGTCAGAGCTGATCCAATAAACATCTCAGGGATAATGAGGAGCACAGAGTAATGTTCGCAAATTTTCTCGACAGGTAGCGAGCTATTTATTTGCCTTTGCTGTCACATACCCAGCCCCTCTGAAAAGGTTACATTGAATTATGGACAAGGTGTGCAAGTCTTATTTGATTTCCATGGTTTATTGATTGAATCATACATCCAGACTGAAGCAGCTCTAGAAGATCGTCTTTATTGACCACAGAAGTCAAACGAACAACTTTGAGCCGTCAAAACATGTCTCTTTCTCGGAGGCTTCAAGTTTTTTTTTTGCTGGCTTAGCTAAACGTTCTGCCGTTAGGACTTTTGACTAACAACAGTAAAATTGTTCATTTGATGTAAGGTGGATTCCATGGGAAAGGAACCTATTACTTCAGGCCTGCAAATTTTATGGTGTATTTTCACCATGGATTACGGCTGGGTACAGAAGGAGGCACTTAACCCCAACATGAAATTCTTGTTATTCGGGTCCTCTTCTTCCAGGGCATATCAGTTAATAAGAATACATACATGGAGAAAAATTTAAATAAATCTTTCCTAAAACATTTTACTTTTTCCCTGACCTGACTCACTGGCTCTGAATCCCAAACTACACATAAATTGTTCTTTATACATACAAAATTAATTCATCCATAGCATTCAGGGAGTTCAAATATATATATATATATACATATATTTATGTATATATATACACTACCGGTCAAAAGTTTGGGGTCACCTACTCTTTTTCATAGGTTTTTCTTTATTTTTTGCTTTCTACGTTGTAAAACATTACTGAATACATCAAAACTATGAAGCAACA
>JAQQZU010024194.1:0-12018 GCA_030068025.1 Parauchenoglanis punctatus | reverse complement strand
ACTACTCTTTATAATTGTGCTGAGCAGAATGAATAAAAAAATCAAACCTTGAGGTCGATGACTACAATATCAGAAAGCCACATTGGGTTCCAGTCCTGTCCGCATGGTCTGGTGCTTTCAGAAATGATGACACTGCTGACCTGTTTTAGAGGCCTTGATGGAATGTGCAGAGTGAATAAACCTGGGTAGTCAGTTCTCACAGAACCACAAGTCAGAACAATGGACTAAGCACAAGTATCACATGGTTGTGGTATATGTAGGTGACACATACTCATATAAGGTAATATAATATGTTGCTTTGTGCATCAGTTTCTTTGAATGCTCATTTCATCTTAAAGTAAAGAACTGTCACATTATCATACTGGTTACATCTTCTTTTCAGCCCTTAAAAACTACTTTGTCATTTTCATGGAACCAGTTTGAGATGTTTGAGAAGTCATGGTGGAAGAAGCCATTATGCAATGGGTAGATTGTGGCTGTAAAGTGATGCAATACCCAGATAGGCTGTGGCATTTAAACCATGGTTTAAGGGGCTCACAATGTAGTGAGAAAAGAATCCCCACGCTACTATACTTCCCCCACCAGCCTTACTTGTGAACACAATTCATGCTGTTCGTGACCCTACCATCTGCATGTCGCAGCGCAAACGAGATTCATCTTGCCAGGTGATGATTTTACAGGCTTCCAGGCATCCAGCTTGGATGAACCTGTACCCACTGTGGTCTCAAATGAATTAATTCTTAGCATGCAGGAACACACTCAGCTCTTTTCCCCTAAGTATGAACGAGTGTTTATATACAGATGGCTGAAATTAAAGAACAAAACAAGATAAAGTGTGTTAACATGGTGTTGGGCTAGCACAAATTCCTAGAATAACTTACCATTGATTGTACAAGCCTTCGGAAATGTACTGGAGGAAAGAACACCACTCTTACAGAAGATAAACCCTCAGTTGGTGATTTTAATGGTGCTGGAGAATGCTTTCTAACATGTTGCTCCAAAATCTTCCATACATGTTCTGGGTCGAGATCTGGCGATTTTCATTTTCATCCTCATCAAAATTAATTCAATGAGCAAAGGTAGTATCTTGATCAAGGGCACAATGCTGGTTACAGCCCTAGATAAGCAACAGAGGGAGTGCTACATTACCATTTCAATGGCCACCAAAGAGACATACACAGACTTTTATTGAAATTTAAATGTCTTTTTCTTTAAGATTCATGCCAAAATCTAAGGTTATTTTTGTTTTCTGAAGAAAAGATCAGATTTTTCTTATCTTATTTAACAAGAGTTACTGTTACCACTCAGCCTCAGACCAGCATCCTCCCAATCTTTCCCTCCTGCTCTTGCTTCTGAGGTACCATGGCCCCAAAACCTGCACCCCAGGACACTTTTATTTGACACAGGATTTAACCAAGGGGTACTGGCAGATTCCCTTGACTCGAATAGCCTGAGAAAAAACAGCATCATGTTGTACATCAAATGAAAACTCATGGCGAGGGAGAGTAAGTACAGCATAACCGAGAAGGATTGTTTCTGGCCATTCTGGCCACCCTTCAACACTACCTACTGGGAAGCCCCATTACCTTCTGTACGGATTACAACCCACTCCAATGGTTCCACTGCATGAAGGATGCCAATGCATGGATCACTTATTGATATCTGGCACTTCGGCCATTCAGGTTCCAGGTGGTCCAGTGGCTGGGGGCACAGATGGTAGTGGCTGATTACCTCTCTTACCAAAGTGGGAAGTGGGGGTAGAGAAGTCAGCTGCAGGACAGATGGCTCCCTGACCATTTGTGTTCTCAAACTTGTTATCCAGCACCAGCAAACACTGATTCCTCATATTTCTTCTTCATCGCCGTCCTTCCAGTGCTTCCTACCGGATTCACGCTGCCATTAGTAAAAATGCAAAAAGGGGAAGGCTCTCTCTTGAGGTTTGTCCATTCTGAGCTACTGTAGCAGCACATCATGGTGACTCTGTAGAGGTGGGCCTGCTCCCTATATAGATATAATGGGCTCATTCTAATCTTACGAAAACAAAATAATTCCTAATTACAGGTAATGAAACCATAATTATGAGTTTCATAAGTATTTTGTGGAATACACATTCTGTTTCTACTAATAGATACCCTCAAAATCCTCAAGTACCGAAATGAACATTTTTGCCTCTAACAGTTACAAAGTCAGTAACTCAGTAACTAATGTCTGGTCAAGTCACTAAAAAACTTCCTCTGAAATGTGTCAGTCCAGGATTTGGTAGGAAAATGCTGGACACCTTATGGTTACAGCATCTCATCTGGAACCAAAGCTCTAATCTTTTTTTTTTGGTTTGGTTGCTTAACTGAATTATGTCATTAGAAACAACTAACAATGGATTCTTTTGGGGGAAAAAAACTGTTGGACTTGGACCTGTGTTGGAGAAACATTTACTCAGTATTTTACTCATTAATCACAACATGAGCTAATGCTCCTCTTGCAAAACTTTAATCCTCTCACATAAGCTCTTTGTCTAAAGGAGGATGACAATTATGCCACTTTTTGGAATTTATAATGAAACAGTTTTACCCAGAATTACATACAGATGAAGTAATTAATGTAAAATGTAGAGATACATATGGAATACATATAAGCAAAATTTGATATTTCTAATTAACTCATGTAACTATTTCCATCAACAATACTTACAAAAGAAAAATCATATATGTAGGCACATATTTAGGCATACTTATATTTAACAATGATTTGGTTTATCACATTAAACATTAATATCATATTATATTATAGTCCAATATTATTGTAGATTTTCCAGACTCCTTTAGTCTCTCACTCCCATTTAGTTTCTTTATCCTCTCACTCTCTTACTCTACAGATTGGCTGCCATATAGTAAGACTACTTTTTCCCTAAATTTGGGACATAATGCATGATTGACACATCAATGCTACCGTATGCCATAATTTCCCACAAATTCTGACTGACAGCCCTGACACAGCGCTGACTGTTAAATACTATTGCATAACTATCAGAGTGACTCACAGAAGCTTAGAACCAGATTATGTGACCCTATGCACGAATGCATTTAAAATACAGTAAAAACACTGTAAGAAAATTCATCTTTGCTTCTGTTCCTCTTATTTTCATATTGCTTTGCTTTTGAGACTAATAGTTACTGATGTTTTTACTGGAACTTTAAAGGAAGTGTAGTCATAGAATAATTTTCTTCTTCACTGTCTACTGGCATTGTTTGTCTAAGCTATGAGTACCGCTGCCAATAATTCACTCCTTAAGGTCAAGTATGGTCCTGTTTGGAGATGACCACTGAGGCAGACACAACACAAAGGACTCTAATCTTAAATCTGATTACACCTAATTTGTGATCAGACCTTTGAAAACCTGAAAAACACTTTATTTCAACATTGGCATGACATGAGCAAATAAGCGTTCAGGCTAGAAACCTGGTTCCTGATATTTAAAAAAAAAAGTGTTTATTTACATTAGCATACTGAAAAACTGTATCAAGATGTAATCTACATGTAGTCTAAGAATCCATCACTGCATTTCATCTCTAACAAATGTACAGAACTTAAAACGTTCCTTAGTTCATTAGTGTATACTTTTTAACAACCGATGTCATGAAGCAGGTTGCCAGATTGAAGATTGACTGAAAAAAAAAACTAATTAAACCATTCTAATCTCATCCCAGGTTGATCACATGACCTCCTGTAAACTTGCATGAAAATTTGTGTTATGTTTTCTTTCTTTAGCTTCTCATTACTCTTGTCTATACATAAAAATCACAAACAAGTATGAATAAGATGCAGTCCATCCAGTTCTAGGTATTGCAAAACATCAACAACAACCATTTTTGAACTCTGTTAGAATTTTTTACTATCTGCATACGACTAGACTTGTTTTTTAATATCCTCAAGATGTTTCACTCAGCTGTGGGTTTTTATTAGTTCTGCTGAACTGCAGAATGTACCAGCAGCTGTTCCCGAATAAGCTTGTTTTGAGTCTGTGTCACCTGCCCAGAGGGAAGGAGTTGGAATATCATGTGTTTTGGGTTTGATAACAGGTGATGGCTCATTTACCTGGCAACTAAATATGCATTGGTCATCTCTGCAAAAAAAAAATAAAAATGTTATGGTGTCTGGAGTCTATGCTGTGAACACTAGGCAGGAGTCAGGAATACACACTGGGTGGGATGGCCAGGGTTACCAGGTCCCAGCAAAATTTCCAGTCCGACTACTACTACTAATCAAAAACCAAACAAAAAGAGCTCATAAACTTTGGGAATTGGAAAAGGGAGACACATATTTCTTAATTTTCTCAGTCTTTGCGTTGAAAACAAGTCCACGCTGGTGCGCACACATTTCTGATTTCCTGCATTATCTGAAATATGTTTATGTTATCCACGTTCTAATCCTCCTTTTCTCTTTTCCAATTTTGCAATGGAAATTTTTCGGTACATAGCTTATACACAGTCTGCCCTTCACTTTCCTTTGGTTTGCTCCATGTGGCTGCAAACAATCTTTATTCACCAAAAAAAAAAAAAAAACCCACCAGCCACACGCTTGCTTCTTCCATGCCAAAAAAAATAAAACCATGATGCTGGAAACTCTGGGGAGTTCACTGCAGGACACAATTCATACACTTGTTCACATCTAGAGTCAAGTTAGAGTAAGCAATCCTCCTGGATGTTTTTGGGCCATCAGAAGACACTGGAGGAAACTCACGTGGACAAGCCGGATGATGTTAATGAAAAGGAAAATGTTGAATTTTCATAAAAGATTTTACTGTATGCAACTTTGATGATGAATAAAGGTCATTGTGATCATTACTAATTAGAAAAGTATTAATATTAGCAAAACAAGTTGCTAAAGGTGTTTCAGATGAATCACATGCATGGCTCCGGACTGGTGTTTAGATGACTCAAATGTCTGTATAGACTGGAAACACTGTAATTCGTGTTAAAGCTTGCCTTTCTTTATTTGCCTTGATTTTATATATTTTTTGCTCTTTGACTCAGACTTAAGGTGGCACGGGGATGTAGAGGATAGCACTGTTGAATCACAGCAAGATGGTCCCAGGTTCCATCCCCGGGTCGACCAGGATGCCTTTCTGTGCAGAGTTTGCATGCTCTCCCCATGCCTGCATGGGTTTCCTTCAGGTACTCTGGTTTCCTCCCTTTGTCCAGAGATATGTGGATTAGGACTTTAAATCACCCACGGGAGTGAGTGTGAATGGTTGTTCGTCTCTGTGTTAGCCCTGTGATGGATTAGTGACCTGTCTAAGGTGTGCCCTGCCTCTCGCCTGTAGTCAGCTTGGATTGGCTGAGTGAATAATTCAGACTTGGTCTTTGCACCACTTTAGACTCAGTGCTGATATAACAACAACTATTCATAGTCTTACACTCACACAGAGAGGTGGCCCTGCACACTACTTTGCCAAAATATCCATGGCAGAAAAATAGGGAACAATGTTTTTTTGGCCAAAATTCTAAATATATTTCACCAAAATGAAATATATGTTTTATTTACTTCACTGTGTCTACTTGCTGATCAGACTGTCCTGAGTTTACAAGTAGGAATACTAGTTGAAGAAGTATTATAGTTTTATTTTTTTCTTAGTTGGAGGTCTAAAAATTACCACCAATTACCACTTAGTTGAATGCAGCATAAGTGAGGTTTGCTGATAATGTCATGCTTTGAACGAGTTGCTGGATACTATCCATCCATCCATTCATTTTTCTTCCGTGTTTCCTGATAGGAAGTCATTGAGAAGGCCAAGTGTTTCTATTCCCAGCCATGGAGCCCAACTCCTCCTGGCAGATTCCCTGACTCTCCCATGCCAAATGCTAGATATAATCTTTCCAGCAGGTCCTCAAGTTCACAGTCCAGTGGGAAATGCCTGAACCAGATCTATCTGAACCTGACCACTAGATGGCATCATTATAAGGTACCCAAAACACCTCTAGTGGCTCCTCTGAAATCCTAGGAACAGCAGCAATGACAGTAGTCGATCCCAGATTGTTGGGCTCCTTGTACAGTAATCCCAGTGAACCTGCAGAGGAACCTCATTTCCACCACCAGTAGCAGTGACCTTATTCTTTCACATTGTTGGATATCTCTGTGTGAAGCAGACATAAGCCTGATTCCTTCAGTTTGAAATCAGTTGTAGATTTCCCTTTCCACTAACCCTATTGCTTAAACTTTAATGATAGTTGGGATTCCTGCAATAGTGAAAACACATTTGTGTGGTAGGATTTTGTTTTAGAATTATTTATAGTAGAAACGGTCCAAGGTGAAGATTTCTCCCAGGCAACCAACGCAAATGCTGAGGAAGAAACAAAACTGATGTTATCTGCTTCTCCCTATTATAGCCAATTTTGGAGTGCACAGAACTCCTTCAGTCTTGATGTTTGGGTGCTTATGGTAGCAAAAAACAACTGTTTAGGAAAGCTCAAAGAGCAATCTGGACAATGACGTTTACCGAAAACTAACACAGATTGGTATTTGGTATTAAATCTCACACTGTTCACACCACATTTGGAAGTTGAGAATGGTCCAAAGATCTCTGTGTCAAACGATGGGAATCTCAGAAATATTTCAAAAGGTCACAAGTGATTATTTAAACTGTTACAAGGGCCAGCATACCAGCAATTGAAAAGATTTACACAGTAACTAAAATTGTAGCTCCTGAGAAAGCTATCATTAAATAGAACAGACACCAAAACACAAGCAGAGCAACAAAAGACTGGCTGAATGCAGTGAACAAAATGTCCCAAGCCAAGAACGCAAACAGCTCAGTGGTCTACCTACAACTCTCATAAAAGAGATTGTATTTTAAGGAGAACAATGCACCCGTTCTTTGCAGAATACATACCAATGAAAAGTGGAGGAGAGTGTTCACATTTGAGATGTCACATATCACCTACTCACAGTGACATAAAAAACAAAACAATAAAAGTTGAACAGTTTCACTCATGTCACCCAAATGTCACATCACTCTACAATCATCTTGTGAATCATGCACAGCGCATGATTAAATGTCAGGAACTTTTCTTCATTCACTAGAAGCAATGAAGTAGAAAGGTCTCTGAAAAAAAAAAGACAACTGTAAACACCTAGACCTGCTACTACATGCCGTTCATCACATATCAAATGACTAAAGTCCTCCACAGACAAAAGGATTCCTATTTTGGAATGCAATATTTCCAACACCCCTTACTTAGGCCTTTTGGACTTTTTTTTTCAGTCATGGTGTGATAGTTCAGCAACTTTAAACAATGTCTTACTTGGCCTTATAAAGAATAAAGAAGGCTGAGGCATGTGAACACAGAAATATTGTTAACCTTAAAAATCACATTAAGAAGCAAATCAACTATCGTTGAATTTTTTTTATCTTTATTTTTATTTTTTTGGCTCTTTACCTTTACAGAACTTGTATGGAACGAGTACAAGCAAAGTAAGTTGTATGTTTTTTTATTGATTGTGAAAATGATTATTACCAAACTAGTAAGCTAAAGTGAATTAACATGGCTTCAATCATCCAACAGCAGCTTGCTACATGACAACACAATACAGTAAATATGCCATAGACTAAGTACAAGTACACAATAGCACAAGAAGGATCTAGATTTCTTTTTTTTTTAAGTGTGTGCGTGAATCTAAGCAAGCTAAAGTGTATAATACATTACAGACACACATGATACTAGATCATATTCAGGCTGTTCTTCAACTCTGGACAAATTTCACAGAGGAAAATAGATTTTTGGGCTATTATATATATAAGTTAATTATATATATAAGTGCAGCACGTATTTTTAGCTTTATCATTCAGTCATCAGTGTTCATGACGCACGCCTTCTGCATTGACAGTGAGTAATAAAGCAAGTGGTGTCTCATTTCCAGGTCAGTGTGAAAGTGATGAGGTCAGCCTTACAGAATATGACATGACTCGAAGCACTGTGCTGCTCTGCAGATTTTATATCTTGTGGCTATGTAAAAACAGAACACCACAAATATCGGCTGTGAAGGTAGAAGGATTTGCGTAGCGAATGACAGTGGCAGCAGTTTGTCTGAGTAATTTGGATATGAATTTGAATTCTTTTCCAGTTAACAGTGGATAGGGAACGTCCTGTAAAAATGCTTCAGCAAACTTGTATGCGATATTGTAAGGTATTTTGCATACATTTGTTTGTAAGAAGCGCAAGATGTTTATTAGCAGTAGATATGTTAGTCGGAAGTCACAACTAACCGTTATTATAGACCTATAAATAAGACCAGCGGAGACCTAAGGTCTTCTTCTTGGCAGATAGTTCGGCCATAAACAGTTCTAAATAGCTGAATTTTTTTGTACACATGTAAATAATGAGGCTAATATGTGGCTAGATGGATTATGATCACTGAAACATATGAACTAGTAGCGGGTCACAGAATTGCATTTAAAAGGGTCCCTAAAGGTTTGAGAAACATTGCTGTAAGTAATAAGTATTATTAGCTATGAGTAAAATAATTAAAAGTGCTACCAGATGACTGGCTTATATTATGCACTCTCTTCCAAAACAAGCTAGGAAGGCTATGAGTGCGAGCTTCACACAACCATTTACATGATTTTATGCTAGTTCTGAGGAATATACAGTTGTGGAGTTGTCTTGAAATGACATGGAGATGGTGGGGGTTGTGAGACAAGCAGAGTACTATTGGGTAATCTTATGGGTTTTAAAGTTGGCGGGAGAACAGGATCTTCATACTGAAAGATCATGACATGGTGAAACTGTTGGCAGTATCTGCCTGGGTGTAGCTTTCCTGGATGGCAAATCATTTCCCCCTGATAAATAATAACAGATATTTTTCTTTTCGGTTGAGCTGAAATCTAGTAGCTCAATCATAACGAATAACACACAATAGACCGTGCTGCCATATGAAAATAATGAAAAACACCTGGGACTCCTTCAATAAATTTTACATAAACGAAACACTTCACCACACATTAAAGATTGGTGGTTTTCTTTGTTAAACTACTCGTGTATTAAAAATCTGTGTTGTTTATTTGGCTCTTCCGTCATACAGGGCCCTGTGTACTGTAGTTATAGCTGGAATCTTTTTATATATAGCGTTTTGATTATATACAGAAAACATCTGTATCTGTTGCAAAAGTACGTACAGAATGTTTTTTACATCCCATGCCAAAGCAAGCTGAAACAAAATAGCCTGCGGGCAGAAAACTGACACTTGCTTGGAATTATATGTTCACTCTTCATGTTTACTTAAATAGATCAACTCTGCTTTCGTCCAAGAACACGTGTATTTATGTTGAGATCATGTATAGTCATGCATGTATGTGAATTCTGTTGAACTTTTGTGACTTGTTGGCAAACTGGTTGCACCAGAATTAATAGTGATTTCACAACAGCCGGGACGAATACTTATTCAATAACTATATCTATACCGCTTTTTCCGTCTGGGTCGCGGGGAAGCTGGAGCCAATCTCAGCAGACTTTGGGCGAGAGGCGGGGTACACCCTGGGCAGGTCGCCAGTCCACCACAGGGCTATTCAATAACTATTATTTATTTAATTATTTTAAAAATTGACTTCTTGTCAGTATTAAGGGCTATTTTACATAGATCCATGATATTCAATCTCAATTCCAGTACAAAACGTGGGAATTTTCAGGGGTGCAAATACTTATGCAGGCACGGTAAGTAACTGGGTTTGTCTGAGGATGTGTAGCGAGTGGAAGAGCTTAGTAAAACACAGTAAGGTCATAACAGCTCATTTGGAACTCCTACAGGCATGCAAGTGATCTTGGCCAACATTTCCAAATACTGTGTGGGCTGAACAATTTGATTTCTGAAGTTTACGTTCGTTGGGAATGACCTATGTGTGAATTCCAACTGCTCTGACGTCTGCTTCTTTCAGCGGCAGTTATAAGTGATCAGTGCTAAAACATTCAGTTAAAAATGTTAACAAAGCTCAAACGCACGCTGATGTTTTCTCTTGGCTGCCCTTTGGTGACATTGAACTTCTGTTGAAACAGCTGTGGAATGGAGAATGTACTACTTGTGAATGGTAAAAGCTTGGGATTTTCCCTCAATGTTAGATGTGAAAGCACTGCACTAGCCTGGGGAACTGTTAGATTAGCTGTATGGATAATGAATGGATGGATGGATGTTAGCCAAGGTTGGTAGAAATGGAAGTGGGAATTAAAAATGAGATTTTAGGGTAATTAAAAATTATTTTTATGATTTGTACATGCATTGTGAAACATTTAGAGACATTAGAATAGATGGACTATTATGGAAATGCAAGATTTTTGATCGTTTTTAAGCAACGGATACTGATAAATCATGCATAAAAGGCAGCATCGCAACGATATTTGGAAACCTGCAACACTTTGCATGACACAGCTCACATAAAAAGTCACAAATGCTAAAGTTGAGTCATGAAATTGCACAAGATCCAAAAAGGCCATCCTTGCTTGGTCAAATTTCTCACAAGATTTCAAAAGTCTTACAAGATCAGGTCGGTTTTGAAGCCTTTCAAGTTTAAAACCCTAACAGATTTCTTTTAATTAATAGTTAGTATTCATTTTAACGTTCCAGTAAATTTAGATGATTACACAAATTTTAGGTATGATATGTGGTCTGATGCACAGGGAGGCCATTCAGGGGGAATTTTGGCAGCGACACCACTAGATTTAGATTGTGAGTCCTTTAAATGCAACACAGATCTAAGATACTTGATATAGAAAAATATCAGAATAATCTGAGGAAAGCAAAGCTTTCTACTTTAAATAGCTACTTTAAAAATGACTTTGATGTGAAACATCAGGAGACTGTAATCGGATAATGAACAGTTACTCAACTTCGGACTAGTGCAGCGGACTAACTGCTAGATAACTGTGATTTCCTCACACAGTGACTCCACGGTTTGACTGTTGTAAGACAGATATGTGCCAAAAATGTCAATCAAACCAATTCGTAATCAGATGCCAGCTGTGATAACGATGATGTCATTATCAAAATATCAAAACACTCAGATTCTTGTTCTTGGCTGAACCTGATGCGGTCCTTTGATTGATATTATTGTGTGTTTAAAGAGACACCATTACACCATCTGCTGCACATTACAGCAGAAATCGATGACAGGTGTTGATCTTCCAATCTATAACTGTCCAGTTTGGGAGATCCCATGCCCACTGTAGCCTCAGATTCCTGGTCTTGTCTGACAGGAGTGATATTTTCCTGTTGTAGCTCATAAGCCTCAAGGTTCGAAATGTTGCGTTTTCTGAGATGCTTTTCATCTCACCACAGTTGTAAAGAGTGATTATTTCAGTTACCGTAACCTTCATCTCAGCTCAAACCAGTTATTGTCTTCTGATGTCTCTCATCAACAAGATCTCATCATCTGCCAGCAGAACTGGATGGGTTTTTTTTCTCTCTTTTTTTGCACAATTCTGTTTAAAGTCTAGACACTGTTGTAGATCAGCAGTCTCTCAGATAGACAAACCGTCTTATCTGGCACCAACAACCATGCCATGGTCAAAGTCACTGAGATCACATTTCCTACCTTCCTTCCTTTTGTCCTTCTGTCTATCCATCAGTATACACAGACAGGTGACAGTGTTAAGCACTGTCGCCTCACAGCATGAAGGTTCTGGCTTCGAAACTGCTGGCCGACTGGAGCCTTTCCATGCAGAGTTTGTGTGTTCTCTCTGTGCCTGTATGGGTTTCCTTCAGGTGCTCTGGTTTCCTCCCACAGTCCAAAGACTTGCAGATTAAGTCAGCTGGCTACTCTAAAATGCCCATTTGTGAATGGCTTTTCGTCTGTGTCAGCCCTGCAATAGGTTGGCGACCTGCCTGGGGAGCACCCTGCCTCTCGCAAGAAGTCAGCTGGGACTCACCTGCAACCCTTAGCTCCATCCATCCATTATCAATACCGCTTTATCCGTCTGGGTCGCGGGGAAGCTGGAGCCAATCCCAGCATCTCCGGGCGAGAGGCGGGGTACACCC
>JAQQZU010024193.1:0-12018 GCA_030068025.1 Parauchenoglanis punctatus | reverse complement strand
AGACTCTGTAATAGTTTCTTCCCCCAAGCCATCAGACTCCTGAACACTCAGGTACTGGACTGACACACACACACACATACACAAAAATGTACACTACTCTACCTCTACATTTTTGCACATGACATTTGGACTAACACTGCATGTCATGATGTCTGCACTTTCTTGTGACAGTGTCTCATCTTGTCTCATGATGTCTGCACTGTTTGCAGTGTTTGCACACTTGCACTTTGTTATTTCTGCCATGTTTGTACACATGCATTTTGTTGTCTTATGTTGCACACGTGCACCTTTGTACTTCTATGTTGTCTTATATGTAGCACTTTGGTCCTGGAGAAACATTGTCTCATTTCACTATACACTGTATCACATGTATATGGTTGAAATTACAATAAAGCCACTTGAATTATTGAAAAACATATTCTTAATTTCTTTGAAATTGTCCAAAAGGAATTTTCTCTATTATCTAACATGGATGGAATCTATCTGCCCTCAATATGGTATTGCAATCAGTTGGTTTTCCAATATAGGTTCCCATTACTATCCTTGGATATTTCAAGGTCTAAGAAGTGGATTTTAGTAGAGGAGAAGTCTAGACTGAGTTTCAAGTTACTATTAGTTACTAATTAGATATTCAAGTATGAGTGATATTGAAGATCTGTCTCTGAAACTGACCTAATAAGGAATATATTGTCTATGTATCAACCCCACCAAATAATTTTTTATCAAGGAAAGGATTAAGACATGAATATACAAATGTTTCTTCCCAAAAGCCCATAAATAAGTTAGCATAAATTGGTATGAAACATGCACCCTTTTGTAACTTTTATCTGTTTATAAAAATCTTTCTGGAAAAGGAAGATATTATTCAGGATCCATTCTGAAAGTTTTTAACATAAACGTAGCAGTAGGCTTCTGTTTTGATGGAATCTTTTTTTAAAGATTATGTGATAAAGCCTTTAATCAATCCTTTTCCATTAAATCCATCACTAATGACTTAATTTATAAATCCACATATTTAGATTGTGGTTTTGTAATAGACCTATTAGTGCCAATAATTGGTCTTCCAGGTGGGTTCTTGTGTATTTTATGTATTTTTTTGCTGAATTATTTTGCTGGTTTTATCTTGATTTATTGCCTTTAGAAGCATATCCTTCAGTAACCCAGCCACAAGGGAGTGTACAATTCAGTGTATGTGCCGGTCCGAAGCCCGGATAAATGGGGAGGGCTGCGTCAGGAAGGGCGTCTGGCGTAAAACTTTGCCAAACCAAACATGCGGACAAAGCCACAAATTTCAATGGTTAACAACGGCCACCACTAGTACTGTTATCTGACAGGGTTCTGGTGGAAATTCGGCCATTGTTGTCCGAAGAAGGAGAAGAAGAAGAGGAAGGCAAGTCCGGAGGACGGAGAAGAGGAGAACGGTAAAGAGAGTGGACGTGAATGTAGGAACTTTGAATGTTGGTTGTATGACTGGTAAAGGGAGAGAGATGCTGATATGATGGAGAGAGGAAAGGTTGATATATTGAGTGCAAGAGACCAGATGGAAGGGAAGTAAGGCTAGGTGTATCAGAGGAGGGTTCAAATTGTTTTACCATAGGGTGGATGGGAGGAGAAATGGGGTAGGGGTTATCCTAAAGGAACATTATGTCAAGAGTGTTTTGGAGATGAAAATAGTGTCTGACAGACTGATGGTTATGAAACTGGAAATTGATGGTGCTATGATTAATGTTGTTAGTGCATACAGTATACCCCACAAGTTGGGTGTGAGGTGGATGAGAAAGAAGAATTCTGGAGTGATGGATGAAGTGGTGAAGAGTGTACCTCAGGGAGAGAGAGTGGTGATTGGAGCAGACTTAAATGGTCATGTTGGTGAAGGGAACAGTGGAGATCAGAAGGTGATGGGTAGGTATGGTGTCAAGCAGAGAAATGCAGAAGGTCAGATGGTTGTGGATTTTGCAAAAAGGATGAACATGGCTGTGGTAAATACATATTTTAAGAAGAGGGAGGAGCACAGGGTGACATACAAGATTGGAGGACAATACAGACAGGTGGATTATATCCTATGCAGGAGGGCCAGCCTGAAGGAGATTGTAGATTGCAAAGTGGTGGCAGGGGAAAGAGAAGTTAGGCAGCATAGGATGGTGGTATATAGGATCATGTTGGTGATCAATAAGAGAAGGAGAAGAGGGCAGAACCAAGGATCAAATGGTGGAAGTTGAGAAAGAAAGACTGTAAGGTGGCGTTCAGAGAGAAATTAAGACAGGCACTAGGTGTCAGTGAAAGGTTACCAGATAGCTGGGCAACTACAGCATTAGTGGTAAGGGAGACCGCTAGAAAGGTGCTTGGCGTGACATCTGGGCAGAGGAAGGAGAATAAGGAAACATGGTGGTGGAATGAGGAAGTACAGGAGAGTATACAGAGGAAGAGACTGGCGAAGAAGTGGAACAGTCAGAGAGATGAAGAAATTAGACAGGAGTACAAGGAGATGAGGCATATGGTGAAGAGAGAGGTAGCGAATTCTAAAGAAAAGGCATTTGGTGAAATGTATGAGAGGGTGAACACTAAGGAGGGAGAAAAGGATCTGTACCAATTGGCAGAGGGACCAAGCTGGGAAAGATGTGCAGCAAATTAGGGTGATAAAGGATAATGATGGAAACGTACTCACAAGCAAGGAGAGTGTGTTGGGCAGATAAAAACAGTACTTTGAGGAACTGATGAATAAAGAGAATGAGAGAGAGAGAGAGAAGGTTGGATGATGTGGGGATTGTGAATAAGAAAGTGCAATAAATCAGCAAGGAGAAAGTTCAAGTTCAAGTGACTTTATTGTCATTTCAACCATATACATGTGATACAGGACAGATACAGTACATAGTGAAACGAGACAAAATTTCTCCAGGACAACGGTGCTACATATAAGACAACACAGAAGTACAAAAGTGCATGTGTGCAACAGAAGACAACATAAGACAACATAAAGTGAATGTGTGCAAACATGTGCAAACATAGCAAGACAACATCAAGTTCAAGTTCAAGTGGTTTTTATTGTCATTTCAACCATAAACAAGTAATACAGTGTACAGTGAAATGAGACAGTGTTTCTCCAGGACTAAGGTGCTACATGCAAGACAACACAAAAGTACAAAAGGTGCACGTGTGCAACAGTAAACAACAGAAGACAACATAACGTGCATGTGTGCAAACATGTATAGACATGGCAAAAACAACATAAAGTGCAAAGTGTGCAAATATGCAAATAGTGTAGACATAATACAAGACAAAAACAAGACAGAGCAGTGCAAATCCAAATATAATGTGAGGTGCAAAATGTGCAGAGTTTTAGGTAAAGGAGTGTACATTTTTTATGTGTGTGTCTGTGTGTGTGTGTGTGTGTGTGTGTGTGTGCGTCAGTCCAGTCCCTGAGTGTTCAGGAGTCTGATGGCTTGGGGGAAGAAACTATTACAAAATCTTGCAGTGAGGGCCCGAATGCTTCGGTACCTTTTGCCAGATGTCAGGAGGGTAAAGAGTGTGTGCGAGGGGTGTATGGGGTCATCCACAAGCTAGTGGCTTTGCGGATGCAGCGTGTGTGGTGAATGTTAGTGATGGAAGGAAGAGAGACTCCAATGATCTTCTCAGCTGTTCTCACTATACTCTGTAGGTTCTTGCGATCCGATACAGTGCAGTTTCTCCACAGCGATCTCCACAGAGGATCCGTCGATGTTGAGTGGAGAGTGGTCGCTCCGTGCTCTTCTGAAGTCATCTACGCACTTACTAATGTAGCTGGTCACTGATGACATGTACTCCTCCAAGTTGGTTTTGTTACCTTCGGTTGCAGCCTCCTTGAACATATGTCAGTCAGTGTGCTCAAAACAGTCCTGAAGAGCAGAGATGGCTCTTGCAGGCCAGGTTCTCACCTGCTTCAGAACTGGCCTGGAGCGTCTGACGAACGGTCTGTATGCTGGCATTAGCATAACAGTGATGTGGTCTGAGTAGCCAAGGTGTGGGCGGGGCTCCACGCAGTTCGCACCGGGGATGTTTGTGTAAACAAGATCCTGCGTGTTTGTCCATCTCGTTGCAAAGTCCACATACTGGTGGAATTTTGGGAGCATGAACTTGAGATTTGCATGGTTGAAATCTCCGGTGAGAATAAACAGTCCATCAGGGTGATCATTCTGTAGATCGCCAACAGCCCTGTACAGCTCCCAGAGCGCATCCTTAGCTTTAGCGCTCGGGGGAATGTACACTCCGATAATGAACACAGCAGTGAATTCCCGTGGTAAATAAAAAGGTCTGCATCTAACTGTCACAAACTCCACAAGTGGTGATCAGTAGCTAAATGCTAGCACAGTGTTCTTGCACCATTCCTTGTTGATACAAACACACAAGCCACCACTGCGAGTCTTACCGCACAGAGCTACTTTCCTGTCGGCACGAAACGCACGAAGGAGCCACACCACCCCTGCACCATTAACTAGCAAGGCGGGGCTGTGTAATCTGGCCCGCGGCGGCAGAGGATAAAATGGAGGCGGTGGCGCAGCTCGAGGGTGAGTACTGTCGAGAATGCCACTAATGTCTCTCTCTTTTTCTGTGTCATTTCCCCCAGCAGATTCACCCTAGGAGGTCAGCCCGGAGCATGGAGGACACTTCCTTTTTCCCCGCTGCCGACTCCATACCCGAGGACCGCCGTGGGACGCGGAAATCCCCCACTCCCCCCCCCCCCCCCCGTTTGGACCCGGAAACACGACCCAGACCTCACTCTATCCACGTGCTAACTTTCCCAGTGCATGTACTTTCAACCCCACCAACACAGACTTTTCACACTCTCTCTCAAGAGCACAAATAAACCACATTGTTACTCACCGTAACGCTGCCTTCAGTGCCTTTTGTTCTGTCACCACAGTATTCCGCTCACAACATATAAATGTTTATTTCTCAGAGTTCCTACATGATGCAGAAAACCAAATACATACCCAGTAGGTACCTGTCACAATCAGCAAAAGCTTTTCAGAAAGCAAGACTTTTCAAAAGAATTGTTGTGCAGTGTAATAATTCTCACATGTCTCTTATTCAGCTTATCACACCCCATTGTATTTAAAGACTTTAGGTTTCACTCACAACTTATGTAATCACTCAGTGTGTTTCATTTGACATTTCCAGGCCATATATTTACTTTGACTACTTACTGACGATTACTATTCTTCCTGTGTTTCTAAATTTGATATTTTGGATTTTGCCTTTTGCATATTCATTTATTATGAACTTGCCTCACATTTCTAATCTGTCTGCAAGAGTGAGCAGTGACTGAATGAGATTTACGCCAAGAATCATCAGCTTGATACCTCACTCCAGACTGATAGACTACCATGCCTGAGACACCAGAGCCCATGCAAATTTGCCATTGCATGCTGAATCTCTCTGAATGAGAGGAGAGAAGATGGGAAGAGCTGTGCTTCTAGTGTGGAGCCCAGTAATTTCATCGTCAACTGCCCCATGTAGCAGAGAGCCCATCCTGCTCCAACATCAGCTGAGAGAACACCTGCAACCACTCATACCACCCCAGAGAGTCCAAATCATTTTCACTTGATTCAGTCAATTACATTGCAAGCTCAGATCAGACACTCGGGTGATTTCTCTGTCCTTCCAGCTTTGATTGACACTGGAGCTGCAGCTAACTTCACAGATCATGACACTGTTATCCATCTCAAGCTTCCCCCACATCAAATACACCTTCCCTTATGACTCAGCACCACTGATGGAGGCCCCATCAGCACAAGAACCATAACTCATAGCACCAAGACTGTGCAATTCCATATCAGCAGACTTCACCAAGAAAACTACTTGTCACCATCACCTCCAAACACCCTCCCATTCTGGGCCTACCATGAATGCAACTTCATAATCACCAGAAAAAGTGGTCAGATTTCTGATTCCATCACTGCCTATAGCTTCCACATATCAGTATAACCTCCACTGCCATAGAGAGCCCAGATCAGCACTGCCTAGTTCATATGCCAGAGGAATATTAAGATTTACTTGATGTTTAAGCAAGCAGTTTATCTCCTCACCACTCCTATGAATGTGGCAGCATAGACCTGTCACTCATCCTCTCTATTGTGTATATCCCTTATCACTCAATGAACAGTGAGCCATGGAAGAATATGTACAGGAAATGCTGCAGCAAGGGCACATCCAGCCTTCCACATTTCCAGTCTTGGCCAGATCTTTCTTTGTGGGGAAAAAATGGAATGGACTTATATATATATAGTGTGTGTGTGTGTGTGTTATTATAATTTTTATTTTGTTTTTTTAGATTATTATATATAATTATAATTATATTTATTATATATTATTTATTTATATAAAAAAACTAAATATTTAATAGCCAAATGTTTTTTTAGGAGCCATAATCTCCATAATGTGCCAAATGTGAAATGAACAAAAAATACTTAAATGGCACATTTTGTCTCCAGTCTACCTCACACTGCCTTTTCTTTCTCCTATTTGAGATATCTGATTGAGACAACTGATATAATGTTGTTTTTTCATCATCTTATACTTAATAACAGAAGAATGAATGGTACAGAAATATAATGTTTACTAACAAGCAGTACTTCAAGTTCAGAGTCACTTCTGTCTTATACATAATAACATGAATAAACAACTCTAGAAATATGTCAGCTGAAAATGTGTCTTACACATAATAACAAGAATAAATAACACTATAAATATGAAATGAATGCTACAAATGTTTACCATCTTGCTAAGTATGTACAAATAGCATAGAACTTAATTACGCTTCAAGTTCACAGTCACTGTGACCAACCATTACGATGTCAGCATTACTATTCCAGTCAGTATAGTGAATACAACTATCACCATGCTTCTTCTTCATGTTTCCTTTTTAAAATCGCTCATACCACTAATGAATTCTGTTTTACCAGCATTTTCTTGTCCTGCTAGTGTACAAAAGCTGCAGTACATTTACCCTTGTCATACTTTAACCAAGTTGACTGGAACTGTCTTCCAAGCGACGAAGCCGCGGGCGCAGAAGACTCTGTTAACGGCACTGCGTTATCATCCATTGTTTATAATTGTATATAGTCAGGCAGCAATGACTGTACTTCAGATGACCCATGTACTGTTCGTTTGGACAAGCAGGCCTTGAGAAAATGTCTGAAATTTTTCTTTTGGCCACTTTGTGTGTTACATGGCCACTAAACCGTTAGGACAGAAATAGTAAAAGCAGTGAAAGTTAAAATGAAATTAAAAATCACCACATGGATTAAACTGTTTTATGTATAACATATGTAAATATGTAAACAATGTTCCTCATATAATTCATGTTATCTTTCTTCTATTTCACATCGTTCTCTGCAAATGGTTGCCAGATAGCGTAAAGAATTTCCAACACAATGATTTGACAAAACCTTCCCACTAATGACAAAATTTACATGCAATTCAAATTCAACCCAAAATTACTCACTCTGTCAACACTACTCTGGATTGATCCACACGTTAATCATGTGATACTGTAGAAGGAAAGGCAGACGTGGGATGAGAGCATATACACATAATTAAACACTGCCACTTTTCTTGCCTTTTTAGTTTTTATTTTCACTTTTCTTGGATTGTCCAAATTAGAAAACTAGTTGCAAAATAAAAAATCTAGTCGCATTGGCGACCATTTTAGTTGCCATCTGGAGCCCTGTCATGCCATATGGGCTTTCATGCACCCCCTCAGTGTTTCAATATTTCATTAATGATATGTTGAGAGATATGCTGGGATGTTTTATGATTGCCTATATTGATGACATTTGCTGGAAAATTCACATGGAGAATGTCAAATGAGTCCTTGCCTGCCTCCTAGAAAACCAGCTGTATGTTAAGGGGGAGAAATGTAAGTTTAACCTCTTGCTGGTCATTGTTTTTTTACAAGATTCAAGATTCACCTTATACTGCCCTGGATACAAGAATACAAAAGCTGACTCCTTGTTCCAAATTCACGTCACTCTGAACTCTGAGTCTGGACTTAAACCCACTCTCAATCCTTGATGCTTTTCCAGAGCCATACCATGGGAAATAGACCAAGATAATGCTAGCACAATGCCAGTTGCCTTTTTGAATGCCCCCATAATCTCACCTTGCCCTACAGTGGCAACTACAGGCCAACCTGGTACACAAAGAATTTTCTGTCTACTCCACCAAGTCGTAGTGGCCTTGTATGCTTGCAGACATCAACTGCTATATATATCTTGCTGCACAGGCCTTTAAGCCTGCACTGATCTCCCAGAATCCCAATATAACATCGTTATTCTGATCATCATCAAAATTTCTCACATTTTCTGTGCCCAATCCCCTCACCTGGCTTGCCCATAGCCTTTAAAACAGCAGAGATAATTTTCAAATTCAAATTTTATTTGTCACATACATTTACATTACATTTACATTTATGTCATTTGGCAGACACCCTTATCCAGAGCGACTTACATATATCTCATTTATACAACTGAGCAGTTGAGGGTTAAGGGCTTTGCTCAAGGGCCCATCAGTGATAGCTTGGCAGTGCTGGGAGTTGAACTCATGACCTTCCAATCACTAGTATAATGTCTTAACCACTGAGCTACCACTGCCACATACACAATCATACATGGTACAACATGCAGTGAAATGTATTTGCAGTGCCCAACCCATTAAGAATAAAATAAAATACAAAATAAAAATAGAAGATAAGTATAAAATGTAAAATGAATTAAAATGAAAATGTAGATATAAAAAAATACTAGAATATAAAGATAAAAATATAGCATATGAAAAGAAATTAAAATATGTACAAATTGAATAAAATGTTCAATTAGCAGCAATGGCAATAAATTATTATTATTGGTGTAAAGTGCACTGTAATGCAGTACAATGTGTGTGTGTGTGGGGAGGGGGAGTAATCTGAATCCAGTCCTAGGTGGTGTTCTGGTTCAAAACCCGAACAGCCTGAGGGAAGAAGCTCCTCCTCATTCTCTCTGTGTTGGCCTGGAGGGAGCGACGGGAAGACACTTCCCTGATCTCAACAGGGAGAAGAGTCCATTGTTGGGATGGCTGAGGTCTTTCATTATCTTCCTGGCTTTGGTCAAGCAGCTCTTGGTGTAGATGGACTGCAGGTCAGGGAGCTCAGCACGGATGGTGCGCTCGGCCGATTGCACCACTTTTTGAGAGCCCGTCTGTCCTTCTTGGTGCTGTTCCCGAACCAGATGCAGATATTTCCCATCAGGATGCTCTCGATGGTGCAGGAGTAAAAGTTCCTCAGCACCCTAGGTGGTAGGTGGAAGTCCCTGAGGTATCTCAGGTAGAACAAACGCTGCTGGGTCTTCTTTACCAGGACATTGGTGTGGCAGGACCATGGTCCTGCATGATGTGATCACTTAGGTACCGGAAACTGTCCACTCTCTCCACTGGCGTCCCACAGATGTGAAGGAGCTGGTAGCGCCTCACCTGCTTCATGCTGAAGTCCACGATCAGCTCCTTTGTTTTTCTGACATTAAGGAGGAGGTTCTCCAGGTTTTTAATCTCCTCCAGATAGGCCTTCTCAATGTTGCCAGAGATCAAGCCCAGCACAACAGTGTCATCAGCAAACTTAATGATGTGGTGGTGGAGTCTGATGTGGCTACGCAGTCATGAGTGTACAATAAGTACAGCAGGGGGCTCAAAACACAGCCCTGGGGGGCTCCAGTGCTGAAAGTGATGGAGGGAGAGACATGTTTGCCCACCCTCACTGATTGCATTCTGTCTGTGAGAAAGTTGAGGATCCACTGACACAGTGATGGGCTGAGTCCCAGATCCTTCAACTTAGTGAAGAGCTTTGAGGGTATTCAAGGGAGTGCAATTTACATTGAGGGTTTGGAAGAGCTTTATGGAGAAACTGGGAGTCTCTGTAAGACTCACTTCTGGCTATCATCCTGAGGTGAATAGTAGGTATAGTGGATGAAACAGGAGATCGGCTGGTTCCTGAGGACTTTTGTGGGGATAGGTGACTGGGTCTGCTTTCTTTCTTGGGCAGAGTATACAGAGGACTCCCTCTGCCACTCCACTTCCCATCTCATTCAATTCCAGTATGTGCTTGGGTTCCAACCTCCTGTGTTTCCAAGGAATTCCAGTCCCACTGACTAGTCACTGAGACACTCTCCTCCACACCTCTCGAGGGATCATGGAGGGATTCCCCTCATTGAGGATGTGATGCTGGATCAGACACATGATGAGTCCCTGAGACATGCCTTTGACCAAGTAAGAGTAATTGATTGTCAAAAATATCCAGCCTGTCTTTATCTCCTACCCATACTTCATACATCATACATCATTAAACATAAGTTATAATGAGTGATGCAAGGCACTCAAAACAGAGAATAGATGACCCAGTTTTTTGGCCCAAAGAGCCAAAAGGAACATTTATTCTACGCTGCTCACCATAATCCAATGGCTGGACATTTATGACAGGACAAAACACCAAACTGGCACATGGCTCATTTTTATTGGCTGGGAATTTGCCATGATGTTCACAGGTGCTGTGTGACATATTGTGAATGTCAGCTGGTGAATCCATTGCAACCTCTTCAATTAATGGAGGTCCCCTTAGACAGAATCAGCATGAAACTCATCAGGCCATTAGACTAGACTGTACAAGGGTATTACTTTATATTAGTCCTAGTAGATTATGGAACACAATACCTGGAAGTTGTGCCTCTGTGTCACCTTGTTGCAGTGATATTCTTATCTGTCATCTCCAAAAAAATTCTGACTGATCATGGTACTAATTTCATGTCATGCACACTTCGCAAACTATATGAATTATTGGCGATTAAGTCAATTCATACCAGCATTTTCCCTCTGCAGCTAGAGACTGGTCAAACTGCCCATACTGACCCCTGTCCACTGCCAATAACACCTACAATGGTCACAGGAGTATCAGAACTGGACCATGGAGCAATGGAAGGAGGTGACCCGGTCTGACAAATCATGTTTTCTTTTATATAATATGGACAGCTGGGTTTGTGTGCGCGTCGCTTACTGCGAAGAAATGGAACCAGGATGCATTATGGCAAGAAGGCAAACCGACAGAGGCAGTGTGACGCTCTGGGCAATGTTCTGCTGAGAAATCTTGGGTCCTAGCATTCATTCATGTGGATGTTACTTTGACACATACCATTTACCTAAACATTGTTACAGACCAAGTACACCCCCTGCTTGCCAATGGAATTCCCTAATGGCAGTGGGCTCTTTCAGCAGGATAATGCACCCTGCAAAAATTGTTCAGGAATGGTTTGAGGAACATGACAAAAAGTTCCTGGTGTTGACTTGGCCTCCAAATTCCCAAGATCTCAAGCAAGATTGAGCTGATTGAGTGAAGATTGAGTCTGATATGCTTGACAAACAATTCTGATCGATGAAGGCATCACCTCAAAACTTCCAGGACTTAAAGGATCTGCTGCTAACGTCTTGGTGCCAGATAGCACAGCACACCTTCAGAGGTCTTGTGGAGTCCATGTCTTGACAGCTCAGTGCTGTTTTGGTGGCACAATCTACACAATATTAGGCAGGTGGTTTTAATGTTATGGCTGATCAGTGTTCAGCTGTGGCCAAAAGTTTTGAGAATGTCACAAGTATTGGTTTTCAAAGTTTGCTGCTTCCATGTTTTTAGATCTTTTTGTCAGATGTTTCTATGGTATACTGAAGTATAATTACAAGCAGTTCATAAGTGTCAAAGGCTTTTATTGACAATTACATTAAGTTTATTCAAAGAGTCAAAATTTGCTGTGAGGCAGCACGGTGGTGCAGTGGTTAGCACTGTCGCCTCACAGCAAGAAGGTCCTAGGTTCAATCCCTGGGTCACCCAGGGTGTCTTTCTGTGCGCAGTTTGCATGTTCTCCCCCTGAATGCATGGGTTTCCTCTGGGTGCTCTGGTTTCCTCCCACAATCCAAAGACATGCAGATTAGGTCAACTGGCTACTCTAAATTGCCCATAGGTGTGAATGCGAG
>JAQQZU010024192.1:0-12022 GCA_030068025.1 Parauchenoglanis punctatus | reverse complement strand
CATTTATCATTGACGTTTGACTCCTGGTAATCTGTAATTTGTAATTTGTGTAAGTTTGGCTCCAATTTGCCACGACAATGGCCATGCTCCTGCTGAAAGAGCGTCAACACCTTACACTGCAATGCAGACACAAGCCCTATCCGGGCAGGATATTTACTCTTTGGTAAAGTGCACCGTCTCATTCTGCAAAGTGATCCCACTGGCAAAGAAAGGTTAGATCATGCTTTGATAGTTGCTGGTGCTTTTCTAGAATGGAGTGCATCTTCCATCTACATAAGCCCAACACATCCCCATAAACAGGGTCTGCCCTCTGCAAAGCAAACACATCAATTATAAAATAACTAGGCAGGTCAGAAAGAACAGCCTGGGTACCTGGATGGTGGGGCCCAAACCCATAGCACTTTGCAAAAAAGCCAGAAGGGTGATACAATTACTGGCTGGTAATTGTGCAGTCCAGCACTGCTCAGTAAGATCTGAGAGGATTGTAAATAAACACCACCTTCCAAACCCTAACAAAGTCCTGCTCTGGGTTTTTCTAAAACTGGTGCTAGCCATTTCAGCTACCAGCTTATGCAGGGAGGCCACCAACTTGGCAAACCCCTCCACACACCACCAATAATAACTAGCAAAGCCCAGAATTGAATGCAGCTCTGGCACACTAGTGGGGTGACCCCACTCAGCCACCACCTTGATTTTACTTGGGTCTGTTGAGAGAACCTTAGCCAGAAATAATGTAGTCCAAATAACGAACCGCCCATTTCAGCTGACTCAGGATGAGCTCCAACCTATCTGGGTGTTGGGACACAGTAGGAGAAAGCACCACAAGGTCATGGAGATATGGTATTGCTGGTAACCAACCATCAACTCAATAAGTGGTTTTAAAGTAGAGGGAGCACTTCAAAGCACAAAAGGCTTTTCCATTAGAAAAGGCCACATGGGGTGTAGAAGGTAGCATTGGAAAAGGCCAAATGGGATGCAGAAGCGCCTGTTTGACAGACATGGTTATATTTACTAGCCAAATCTATGGTAGAAAACCAATGAGCCCCTGACAACACATCCTGCAACTCCTCAATGTGAGGAAGTGGAAAAGAATCCTTCCTGGTCTTGAAATTAAGTTGGCAGTACTCTACACACGTAGAAGCTGCCATTTTTTTTATCCTTTTCTTGACCAGGACGATTGGGAAGGCATACGAGTTGCAGCATTTCTTTATTCCCTGGGCTTTTATGAGCTGATTGAGGTGGGCTTTCACCACCTTGAACGCCGATGGCAGAACGCATTGATGATTATGCTGAACTGGAGCCTCATATAAAATGGGAATTACATTTGAAATCAAATTAATACAGCCCAAGTCCGCCTCATGGGCTGCAAACACTGCTTGGTACCGCTTAAGTAGAGCCCTTACTTTCCTCTGCTTTTTATTAGGCAGTGCAAACAAATCAATGGTATCAATCTGCTCCAGCACAGAGGGAGATGCTGCATTAGAGACCTGTGAATGCACAGTTTGTACATCAGGTTTGACTTCACTGACCCCTGCCAACAAATTAACCACATGGACATGACTTACTGTGCCCAAGGTGGTGTGGGGAAAAAGGAGAGCATCAACAATATCCATGTTAATGATGGATTTGTAGATAATGCATTGCACATTCTTCACTAGAGTGGGAGAGGCCAAGAACCCAAATACAAAAAGTGTAATGCCACCAGAATAATGCTCAGAACAGGTCACACCATAGTGCCTTCTGGAGAGCTTCCCCGGTCACTTTAACTCATCCCATCCGATCAGTGACCGGCTTAGTGTTGAAAGGACTGAAAAACTGGACTAGGCTCTAACGGCACTAATGGTAGGTCCATACTGCCCAAAGATCTCCTGATAATCTCCTGGGAGCACATTCATCCCCAAAACCCCAGGTCTGGGACAACCAAACCTCCACAGCCTAGCACAGATTTGCCATACAACTCTCCGTATAGTTCAAGGTATCCTACATAAGGTACAGCTAATTCATTAGCATCTTGAAGATGCAACCACTGACAGGATCTTTGCAAGCTGGTCCCCAGGGTGTAAAGTGCTTTACAAAGCAGCTCTCTGACTGTGGACACCATAAAGCCCATATCAATTAAGTGAGGCACCCCCCCCAATCAAGACATTAACATATGGACAAAATGACATTAAACTGGACACAAAACCTGGTCTAACCATAAGCCCAGAGCCAGCATGTAACCCACCGAAGTCGTGGATTTGCAACACAGTGGGGGCGCCTTTAGTCAGCTACCCCTGACAAAATCTCTCTCAACTCCCCCAGCTCAGACTCTTGTGGTACACTACTGACACCCATTCTAGACCCTTATTTAAGTCCAATAAATCAAAACTATGCTCTTAGTAAGATCTGCACTCAATACTAAAGAACAATTTTCCTTACAACTATAAAAAAAAATGCAATGACTGTTTTACTTGTTTGCTAATGTTAAATGGAGATGACAGCATCATATATCTGAGCTTAACTGAGCTCAGATATCACACTGAGCTTAAGTTTGGTCTATTTCAGTAGTGATTCTCAAAGGTTAAATAAAAAGCATTGAATGCTTTTTCCTGTAGCATTTCGCTGAAACCAGGAAAATGACAAAACTAATTCTGTTAAAACACAGACAGTAAGCATTACAGTCCTATGCAACAGATTACTGAATACCATGACTAGTAATATATTATAGTTTTATGCCAGAATTTCCTTTCACTTCCCTTTAAAAAAAAGGAAATTTAAAAACATGTTAATTTGACATATTCACATGTCAAGAGGTGATGACTATATGGTAGAGCATGTGGGTCTACTAAACGATCTTGAAAAAATATAGCTCTGTCCACATTGCCCGCATAGTTACAGCTTCTGCTCTGTATGACTCTGCAGGTGGTGGTGGAAAGCACTAGGGTGACTAAAACTCTTCTCACACTGAAAGCAGTGATGCAGTGCCTTTCCTTTGGGAATATGCTGGTGGTGTTGGAGATGATTCTGTAGAGTAAAAACATTCCCATTTTGTCCACATAGATTGCTTCTCTCATGTGTGAATGCACTCATGCCGTTTGAAATTACACTGAAGAGTAAAACTCTTCCCACACTGGGAACAATAATATGGCTTCTCTCCTGTGTGAATGCGCTCATGGTCTTGAAGAGTACGATGATGAATAAAACTCTTCCCACACTGTCGACAGTGATACGGCTTCTCTCCTATGTGTATACTCTCATGCTGTTGGAGACTACTCTGACGAGTAAAACTCTTGCAACACTGGGAGCAGTAATATGGCTTATCTCCCATATGAATCCGCTCATGCTGTTGGAGAGTACTCAGACAGGTAAAACTCTTCCCACACTGTCCACAGTGATACGGCCTCTCTCCTGTGTGAATGCGCTCATGCTTTTGGAGATTACCTTGACAAGTAAAACTCTTCCCACATTGTCCACAGCAATATGGCCTCTCTCCTGTGTGGATACTCTGGTGTGTTTGGAGAACAAACAGTTGGATAAAACACTTGCCACACTGACTACAGTGATATGGCTTCTCTCCGGTGTGTATTCTCTCATGCCAATGGAGAGTACTCTGCTGTGCAAAACTCTTCCCACACTGTCCACAGTGATATGGCTTCTCTCCTGTGTGGATACGCTGGTGAATTTTGAGATTACCACTTGTAGTGCAACTCTTCCCACAATTTGAACAGTGGTACAGCTGGAAAACATAATAAAGTAATTAATGATGCTTAAATAATTTTACATTTTGTCCTCCATTTTGTTAGGGAATTGTTATTAAAAACATTTAACAATTCTGTGATTCCAACTGAGAAAGTTGCTAGCACCGGTTACACCACTTAAATCAGGTGTGAAGTTATATCTCATGCCACATGTATGTTTCTTAAAAACTCAGCAATGCCACATCTGTATTGGGGATTTGTATGGTGGTTGGCAGGCTTGCAGCATTATAATGAGATCATCCCTACATGACATAAAAATACTATGATGTCCAGTGATGTTCATGGCTGATTATATATTATATTTCCAGACCTGCCAAATCACTTTACTTTTTGTGTAGGAGTTCCTCAAAAAAAATTAGAGTATTCTATGCTAAACATCAGAGTACAGAGTTTGAGAATAAAAGGGTTAAATGTTTAAACTGCATTATGGGTATTGTAGTTTGGGTGGGGGTTAGAGCTGTGTGTGGGCCACAGAGAGACATGTTTTTGTTTTTGTAGTTCGGTGGCACACATTTTTCTTTTGTTTTTGTCTGTGGAAATAAAATTGACTGGAATAAATGCCAATCATTAAGGAGCACTCTTTCCTGGCCTATCACTTTGAAGAGAAAAGTCCTAAAAGTCCTGAAGTCCTAGTAAGCCTCTATTGTATGCTATCCTTATCAACCTTACTATTAGCAAAGCAGTTGTGATACTCTGGGATTGTTCATTTAACTTGCATACATCATAGAGCTAAAGGTAGGTATTTAAATTGAACAATTTAACAAGAAAATCAGCAACTACAGGGCTTAAATTTCAGTGTGGGATTGCGCTTATAGAACAAATTCTTTTCAAGTCCCACCACTCTAGCAATTATGTGAGAAATTCCTGCACAATCTGATAACGGATAACTAATAATGGAGAGGTGTGAATTATTGAATATTGACCAGACAGACCTACTTGAATTGAACATAAACACACAAACATAATTCATGCATGCTCACTCATTTATGTCATTTGGCAGACACCCTTATCCAGAGCGACTTACATACATATTTTATACAAGTGAGCAGTGAAGGTTAGCCTTACTCAAGGGCCCAGCAGTGGCAGCTTGGCAGTGCTGGGATTTGAATTCACAAACTTCTGATCACTAGTCCAATGCCTTAACCACCGAGCAACCACACACCCTCCCTCTGTGAGGGTACGAATTGCATCTGCAGTTGCAGCATTCAGTATACAGAGACAGGTTTCATTTATTAGGCTACTGATATGACCATTCAGCCATAAAACATAGACGGCTGGATAAAACGTACATGTTCAGTGTCTGAAGTTTCACCTGCTCAGAAGAAAACATCCAATTCTAATAACACAAACAGTGCAAGTGATGCTGTTCGCAATCCTCAGGATCCTCAAATAGTTAAGATCAATGTTGCAAAGGGGAAGAAGACCAAGGATGAGATTCAGGCTAAATGGCTCTGAATACATCCATAGCTCCAATATAATGGTGAAATGAACTGCACGATTTAAAACTTATAGTCCTGCGGCTTTTACCAGCCATTTTACAAGACATAAATTTTAAGTCACCACTCAGATGGCATTTCTCACACAGCAGTAGTGAAAAAGCATGAGGCTGATTCAGCAAAGAATGTGATGGCTAATGCAATTGAAGTTGCAGTTTGAGGAGGAAACAAAATGCCTTCTAAAAAACCAACTTCATTGCAGAAAACAAAATTACCCAATTCAAAATTTACCCCCGTATTTAAACTTGGGAAGGATATGGAGTGTCATTTCAAAAAGCTGGCAACAGAATTATAGAAGTCTTGAGTGCAAGAGTCAAAGACAACTGGACATCTTTTAGGTTCTTGAAGACAGTTCGTCTCTCATCCAAAAAGGCTTCTTCGGTTCTAAAAGCTGATGGGGAATAACAGGTATTTAACCTCTAGAGAGGTTGGCACCTTGGAGGTGGTCCTGACGTGCAGTTTCATGTCAGGACATGTATGAGTCGTTGCCCCACCTTGTCACTCTGTGAGTTGCTAAGGTCACATGAATCGAAGTGTGAATGGGGTTTAAAACACCTGGGAAAGGGATCTCAAGACTGTTATAGGTGGTTGATGGACCACCACTGTTCAACGTTGGTCATTCCAGATGGACATAGATGGCCTCTCCTTGACCCCGCTCTCAAACCATCTGTCTTCCCTGTCCAAAATGTGAACATTTATATCCTCAAAAGAATGTACCTCATCCTTTAAGTCCAGATATACTTGCTGGCTCTCCTGTGTTGTGCCATGCATCTGTGGAATGGATGTTTGGTCTCTCCTTTGTATAGGTCCAAGCAATCCTCACTGTATAGCACAGCATACATTACATTGTTCAGCTTGTGCCTAGCTGTTTGGTCCTAGGAATTAACCAGTTTTTGTCTGAGGATGTGGCTGGGTCTGAAATGTACTGGAATGTTATGCTTGGAGAAGATTCTAAGTTTCTCAGACAATCCTGCCACATATGGGTATGATATTCCATCTTGATGAAGGCCCAGTTTGGATAGTTTAGAGCAAGTGCTCTTTTGATGTGTGTGTGTGTGTGTGTGTGTGTGTGTGTGTGGTGTGCCTTTTCTTTTTTCCCCTCTGTCTTGGAGGTAACATTATCTGCCCGGTGGTGTTCCATTGGGTGTAGTAGTCAATCAGTTTTTCAAAATGGTGAAAATTGTTTTTAAAAAAAAATACAAATTATAAAACTCCACATATTTCCCAACAGCTAGTTTTCAACAACACTGCAAAAAAAACCAAAAAACAAACAAAAAAAAAACAGACAAACCTTTTCAAATTGTTCAGCTGTGGCTTAAATTCCTCCCTCATCGCCTTATGTTGCTTGGCTTTCTCTTAAAGTTAATGAGAAAAAAAACAAACACACACACACAAAAAAAAAAAAACACTTCGCCTTACTGAGAATCCAAAACAAAAAGAGTAAACTCCTCTGTCTCGAGTCTCACGGATGAGCCATAACAATAAACAGCTAAAAGGTGTCATTCATAAAAAGTGTCAGTCATTCATCTGTCATTCATTAATAAAGAAAAACTGCAATTGTTCACATCATAAGAACAACACTATATCTGATGGGACAAACTCAAAAACTGTGCAAAAATAACTTAATCCTTTATTTATTTAGGATATTACTGTTATTATTATTATTATTATTATTATTATTATTATTAATGCTTTGGCATTAATTCATTGTTCTCTTTTTAAATATAAAACAAATATAATCCAAAATGGGTTTCATGCCTGTAAGTCACAGCCTGGCAGATGCAGACGTTCCAACATATATGTGGCTAAAACACCATCAAATACTCATGCTAGGAGCAGTGGACTTTTTCCCCCTGTGATTAACTAAAATTTCAGGGCTCTTAGTATAGGTACCTGATGGTGTGTGAGTTCTCTTTTTGCCTAATATTTTTAAATCTGAAACCTTAAAACCTAACTGTATCTTATGTCTTATTGGTTTCATAATTCATAAGAATAAACAAAACAAACATTAAAGGCATTACTGTGAATTTAATATGAAAATATTAACTATAGAAAGTAACAAATAGGTTACATGATGTGCAAAGAATTGGTGCATTACCACCACCCCCTGGTATGGAGTGTAGATCAGAATGTCTAGTATTTACAGTCTTTAAAAAAAATTATTTCAATCAAATGAGTTTTAATACTCATTTCTTGAATTCTTCTGTAGAATATCTATTAGATCAAAGTGTATTTTATCTTTGAGTTTTTGAATCAGATGTCTTCTTTCTGCCTCATATTTCTGACAGTGTAGTAGAACATACTCTACTGATTCTTCTTGCCAGTGTTCACCCGTATCTCTGTATTATTTAGCCTTTAGGTCTGTGTGTGTTCTGGACATTTATTTTTCAAGTGGAAATGAAAAACAGGCAATTGTATAAACGGTATGACAGTAAATTAAAAAAAATGAAACATGAAATGTGGCATTTGTTTATATTCTGACTGGTTACCACTAAAAGTAAAGTAGAAATTAAAAGCCTTTCATTGTATTTTCAGACCAAAATTTAAATGGTTCAGAGAAAACATGATAAAAACCGGTTATTTTCCTAGTTCTTATTTTCGGTGAAAACCTCTCACTGGCAGGTCAATTTGCATTAGGAACATCCATCTGTCAGCGAATTTCCAGTTGATGTGATAAAAGTTCTTCCTTGAAACATCCATAGGAATGAAACATCCCCATCTGAAACTATTTAAGCTCATTATTAAACATGTGATTTACAAAAGTGAAGCGGTCATCAAACCCAGACCTCTTGTAATGTACTCTCTCAATGCTCTATTCACTGAATATCAATGATTGTGATAGTGATCTAGTGGTAAAAATTCAAAAACTTGGAGGTCATACAAACATCATCTTAATTATAAAAAAAAAAAAAAAAAAAAACACAACATATACACACATACAACAACAAAGATACATCCACTGTATTATCCTGGTCGAGACTGCAGTAAATCCAAACAATACATCAGGAACACTGGGCTCAAGGCACCAAGGATCAGCTGGTCAGGCATCTCATAATAGTAGCCGTGTAGCTATGATTAAATGGATGCTACAAATATGGAACAAATTGGACCAGAATTATCCTTTTTTGGAATTATCCAAATTGCCTGTAAAACAACTGCAGACATCCCACCTCTGCAGCAAATCATATACAGTATCCCAAAAATATTTTTTTGAGGGTGAGCGACTGTACAAATGAGAGAGAGAGAGCAAGCTAGCACACATGCATGTCCTTACGAGAGATAGACACAGCAAGAGAGTAGGAGAATTCCAATTGTGGGGAAAGTGGGGGAAATGCTAATTATTACTAAAGCTATTAATTATTGGCATAGTGCCATGACTACTGGCCATGGTGGGTTAAATCACCGTAAACTACATGTAGAGGTGAGTTTAAATGCTGTCATTCATTCATGGGATGTCTAACAATCAATATGTGAGCTCTAGGTGTGCAGAAAACGGAAGGGGGTCCATGCTAGGCTAAGAGCTAATCCCAGCCGGCCAGATCTTCCATCCATTCTGCTCTCAAATGTCTGCTCCCTGGACAATAAACTGGACTACATCCGACTCCAGCGGACTACCCAGCATGAGTTTAGAGATTGTGAAAACAAAGACGCAGCAGAGACAAGGCTCAGCGACAGAGTTCCGGAGGCCGCTATTCAGCTAGCCGGGCTCACTGCGTTTCGTGCCGAGAGGAAAGCAACTCTGTGCAGTAAGATTTGCAGTGGTGGCTTGTGAGTTTACATCAACAGGGAATGGTGCAAGAACTCTGTGTAAGTTTCTAGTTACTGCTCATGGCTTGTGGAGTTTGTTGGATGCAGGCCATTTTATTTACCTCAGGAATTCACCCCCGTGCTCATTGTCGGAGTGTACATTCCCTACAGTGCTAATGCAAAAGATGCGCTCTGTGAGCTGTACAGGCCTATTAGCGATCTGCAGAATTCACAACCCAATGGACTGTTTATTGTCGCCAGAGATTTCAACCACGCAAATCTGAAGTCAGTGCTCCCAAAATTCCATCAGCATGTGGACTTTGCAATGAGAGGGACAAACACACCAGATCTTGTTTAAACAAACATTCCCAGCACGTACTGCACGGAGCCCCACCTCAATTACTCAGACCACAGCTCTGTTATGCTAATGCCAACATACAGAACGCTCGTCAGACACACCAAACCGGTTCTGAAGCACGTGAGAACCTGGCCAGCAGGAGCCATCTCTGCTCTTCAGGACTGTTTTGAGCACACTGACTGGCATATGTTCAGGGAGGTTGCAACCAATGGCAACACCACCAACTTGGAGGAGTACACATCATCAGAGACCAGCTACATTAGCAAGTGCATAGATGACGTCACTGCCTCCAAGACCATCATTACATGCTCCAACCAAAAGCTGTGGATGACTGCAGAGGTCCGTGAGCTGCTGAGGACCCGTGACTCCACCTTCAGAGCAGGTGACAAAGCGGTTCTAAGAACAGTGAGGGCCAAACTGTCTTGGGCCATCAGAGAACAAAAGCGCTCACGTGGCCAGAGAATCCACAGCCACTTTTAAGACAGCAACGACACACAGCGCATGTGGCAGGGCATCCAGGCCATCACAGAGTACAGGACAACTACACCTGTCTGTGACAGTGATGCCTCCCTATTCGATACGCTTAACAACTTCTTTGCAAGGTTTGACACACAGAACGATGTAACAGTGAGGAAGACTTCCCCTTCTCACAGTGACCTGGTGCTGCATCTGACCACTGTTGATGTGAGGAAAACTCTTCGCAGAGTTAACCCACGGACGGCTGCTGGACCAGACAATATCCCTGGGAGAGTGCTCAGAGAACGTGAAGACCAACTGGCAGATGTTCTCATTGACATCTTCAACATCTCCCTGAACACTGCTGTCGTTCCGAAGTGCTTCAAAGCCAGCACCATCGTTCCCGTGCCAAAGAAGTCTTCAATGTCCTGCCTCAATGATTATCGTCCTGTTGCACTCACATCCATTATGAAGAAGTGCTTCGAGAAGATTGTCATGAGGCACATCAAGACCCTGCTGCCTCCCTCACAGGACCCCCAGCAGTTCACCTATTACCACAACAGGTCAACAGATGACGCTGTCACACCTGGACAACAAGGACACCTATGTACGAATGTTGTTCATAGACTTCAGTTCAGCATTCAACACAATCATTCCTCAGCACCTGATTGGAAGCTGAGCCTGCTGGGCCTTAACACCCCTCTCTGCCATTGGATCTCAGAGACCTCAGTCAGTCCAGATTGGGAACAGTATCTCCAGCACCACCACACTGAGCACTGGGGTCCCCCAGGGCTATGTGCTCAGTCCACTAATGTTCACTCTGCTGACTCATGACTGTGCAGCAATGCACAGCTCAAACCACATCAAGTTCGCTGATGACACGACCGTGGTGGGTCTCATCAGCAAGAATGACAAGTCGGAATACAGAAAGGAGGTACAGCAGATAACAGACCGGTGCAAAGTCAACAACCTGTCTCTGAACATGGACAAAACCAAAGAGATGATTGTTGACTTCAGAAGAGCACGGAGCGACCACTCTCCAATCAATATCGACGGATCCTCTGTGGAGATCGTCAAGAGCACCAAATTCCTTATTGATCACCTGACAGAGACCCTCTCCTGGTCCCTCAACACCAACTCCATTATTAAGAAAGCCCAGTAGCATCTCCACTTCCTATGAAGGCTGAGGAAAGCCCATCTCCCATCACCCATCCTCACCATCTTCTACAGATGGACTATTGAGAGCATTCTGAGCAGCTGCATCACTGTCTGGTATGGAAACTGTACCGTACCACAAGACCCTACAGCAGGTGGTGAGAACATCATTGGAGTCTCTCTTTCCTCTATCACAGACATTCACTACACAAGTTGCATCCGCAAAGCCACCAGCATTGTGAAAGATCCCTCACACCCCTCACACGAACTCTTCACCCTCCTGCCATCTGGCAAGAGGTACCGAAGCATTCGGGCCCTTGCTGCCAGACTGTGTAACAGTTTCTTCCCCCAAGCCATTAGACTCCTGAACACTCAGGGACTGGACTGACACACACACACACACACACACAAACGTACATTCATCTACCTCTACACTTCTTGCACATTCGATCTGGATTAATGCTGCACTGTCTTGTCTTGTGATGTCTGCACTGTTTGCACATTTTCACACCTGCACTCTATGTTGTCTCTGCTATGTTTTAACAAATACACTTTATGCTGTCTTCTGTTCCACACATGCACATTTGTACTTCTGTGTTGTCTTATATGTAGCACCTTGGTCCTGGAGAAACTTTGTCTCGTTTCACTATGTACTGTATCATCTATATATGGTTGAAATGACAATAAAAGTCACTTGATCTTGAATCTAGCTTATAGTCAGCATGAAGTTGTAATAGAATAAAAACAACTGTGTTCAATAATATAAGTACATATTTTAACGCCAGATTTTCTGCATATAGGCCTACCCTACCCCAACCTGGTTTACAGCTTAGAAAGAATTACTTAAACTATTGCAAAGTATATTGTGTTCTTATGGTATATTTGAGATATACACCGTGTTCCAAATTATTATGCAAATGACATTTTTCTCTGATTTTCCTAAATAGTCGATGCAAGTGACAGTCATCATAATTTTCGAGTCATCAACCATTAGAGCAGGGGTGTCCAAACTTTTTGCAAAGAGGGCCAGATTTGGTAAGGTGAAAATGTGTGGGGGCCGACCATTCAGTCTG
>JAQQZU010024191.1:0-12026 GCA_030068025.1 Parauchenoglanis punctatus | reverse complement strand
GTTTCCCGTGGGTAAACATGAACACCGTTTGTTCCGGTGTCCATGTGCCGACCGAGTCGCGCCAAGAAACAATAAAATAAACAAATAGCACAAAAAAAGCACCATTTCGGATCCGGAGTGGCCGCTGCGTGCTACTGCCGCGCCGCCATCTGGAAGCTCATCAGTTGAAACTCAACCCCAGCAAAACTGAACTGCTATTCATCTCAGCTGATTCATCCCCACATCAGGATCTTGTGATCTCCCTGGACAACTCTTTGATCTCTCCTTCGATCACTGCATTTAACCTTGGGGTAACTATGGACAATCACCTATCACCTATTCCTGTCATATTGCTGATCTTTCTCACTCATGCCGATTTCTCCTCTTCAACATCAGAAGTATCCGTCCATTTTTTTTTCCCCACACGCCATTCAGATACTCAGTCCCTTGTAATCTCAAGACTTGACTACTGTAACGTAGTCCTAGCAGGTCTGCCTCTGAGCACCATTCAACCCTTGCAACTGATCAAGAATGCAGCTGCACGACTCGTTTTCAACCTTCCCAAGTTCTCCCACACCACCCCATTGCTACGTTCCCTCCACTGGCTTCCAGTAGGTGCCCGCATCAGATACAAAACACTGATGCATGCCTACAAAGCCAAAAATGGACCAGCACCCTGCTACCTCAGAGTACTTATCACACCCCGCACTGCACCGCGCTCCCGCCGATCCTCCAGCACTGTTCGAGTGGTTCCACCTAGGTACAGGGAAGACATGCATCTAAACTCTTCTTTGTTTTGGCACCTAGGTGGTGGAATGAACTTCCCCTAGATGTCCAAACAGCTGAGTCACTGGGTGTCTTCAAAAAGCGACTAAAGACCTATCTCTTTCGGAAGTACTTTGACTAGCACTTATTTATTCTTCACTTCTCCACCCCAAAAAAAAAACCCTTTATGTATTACTGCCAGTTCTAGTGTGATAGTATTCTTAGCCCAGGTCCTAGTGAGCCAGTATCTGAATATATTTACTGACCGAAACTTCAAAGCACTTATGTAAGTCGCTCTGGATAAGGGTGTCTGCCAAATGCTGTAAATGTAAATGTGAATGTAAAGTGTTAATATATTTGAGGGCAGGTTTGCTTTGTTGGGCATTCTACTACTTTTTCCATCAACTGTGCTTTTAGTCTAAACATGTGAGTGTGGAGTGACGCAACATGGTCCAGCTAATCAATAGTGAAATTTGTTGCCAACTATTTTTATTATTGATTTTGTTTTTGTCAAGTAATTGATGCAGTTCTAATGAGAAGGGAAAAAAGAAATCATCTGTTTTCTGTTCTTGTAGCAGAACATTGAACCTGAATCGATAATAGTATCTCTCAGTTGTGTGTGTGTGTGTGTGTGTGTGTGTGTGTTTAATGATTTATAGACCTGTGCTCAGTGACCTCATTGTGAGTGGTGTTATACAATCACTGGTAATCCTGCACCACCACTGTGTGTGCGCGTGTGTGTTTGTGTGTGTTTTGCATTCCATTGTTCCTGGTTCAGGTACAGACTTGAAATTCTTGTTTCATCTTAAGCTGAGATGAAGGTGACATTGCTGTGTGTTAAGATTAAGCTATATAAAACTCAAGTGTATATTCATATATTTGGCAATTGTTGAGTACAATGAGTACTCAATGTAATAAGGTGTACACATACAGTACTGTGCATGAATAAGTGAATTTGCACTTTGTCATCATTATATGATCTTGTTTTTAAAAATGATATGGTGTGACCCTTCAAAAAATATATTTTGTAAAAGGGACACTCCAGCCAAAGTAAAAAAAAGTTAACCATTGATAGGGCTGGTGTAAACACGCGTACTGGCGTCTCACAGCGATGATGCAGTGGGACCTGCAGCAAGATTTCCTGGTTTGAGTACTTGGGGAAACCTCCTGATTACACATCTTGGAAGTGGACACAAAATAGAAAAAGACTACAACAGTTATGGTGGATATTTGTGTGTGTTGGGGGGGGGGGGGTTCACTATATAATGGTATGTTCAGGGAAGAATTAGGCAGATAGCAAGCTTGCTACTGCTAATAAGCTGTCACTTTGCTTTCCAAGTATATAATTGCAATAGAGCAAAGTCCAACCATACACATTCGAGCCACAATATACAGAAGAAGAACTGCACCAATTAGAAGAGCAACAGGAGGCAGAGAACAATTGTAGGTCTTTGAAAATTACACTGAGCTGAATAACTGAAGTTAGCAACAGCATAATTAGCTACCATAATGTTAGCTAGCAGTGTTACATGACTATTTACCTTTATGTTAGTGACATTACTAGTCATCTTGCTGAATGAAGACAAGCATTTGCTATGAGAAATTAGTTCAGTGGAGCTTTTCTGATATGCATTTTGTACTAAATAGAGACACACACCATTTAGCATCTCTTTTGGTGAAAGACTCTGCAACTCTGCATTCAAATTTCTTTCATGTTTTTATAAATTGAAGTGTTTTCTATACACTCTTAAATATCCATAATTTCTGTATAAACCATAGTGCTTGTAAACAAGAAGGCGTGAATAGCAGAGCGTCTCTGTGTGCTGCATTGTTACAGTTTCCCTTCACTGGAACTAAGAGGCCCAAACCTGTTCTAGCATGACAATGCCCCTGTGCACAAAGCAGCTCCATGAGGACATGGTGTGTTAAGATTGGAGTGGAAGAACTCGAGTATTTACATGTCTTCAGTGATCCACATGTGTTCTGACATCCAACATCACAACACAACACGTTTTAGAAAACAAGTTCAGATGATTAAGTAGGGTTTGGCAAAGGTTGAATTACATATTTGCACAATGTATGCTTGGTATTGTGGTTTTACTGCATTGATTATTTAACACAGGAAACCTATGAAATCTGTTCAAGCATTGACACTATGTAGTCAGCAGATACTAAGTACAGTTCAGCAGAATATTACACACCATGACAAATAATATATTAAATTCTAATTTTGATTATATTCCAGTAACTATAATGTTTGGAGTGTTGCCTTCCACCCTACTGATGCCAAAATACAAGGCTGATTTCATAGCCTTTGCCACTGTTAGTTAGGAGATTAAGTTTATCGATCAGATCACCCCCCCCACACACACACACACACACACACACACGCACGCACACACACACACTGTTTTATTGGTTAAGAGATCTTTAGTTTTATGATAAGCTGGAGAAGATGAGAGCTATGTTAAGCGAATAGAGTATACACCAATTTCCTTATCGTCTCCATTGTGAGCAAAACATTCTGTAAAAGACCATAACATTACACTTAAAGGACCCTTTTTCTGTTTTGTGTCTTTAATTCATTAGTGTGTACTACATCTATATAATCTATCTATCTACCTATCTGTCTAGATGATCAGTCTCTCTGGTTTTACTATTTATAGGTATGTGTTTGAGGAACAGGAACAGTTTTGTTTTATTCCGTAAACTTCTGACATTTCCCACACATTCCACATAAAAATATTGTCACTTAGTTAATTTAATTGCAGAAAATGAAACTGGTCAAAATAACTAAAAAAAGTGTTTCCAGACCTTGAATACTCTAATCATGATCCTAATAATGAATAATTAAAGAATAATGAAATCAAGACCCTATTCAATTTTAAACAATACTAATGCTTGAACTTAGGAAGAGTTCAGAAATCAATATGTGGTGTAATAACCCTAACACTTAATCACAGTTTTCATGTGTCTTGGCATGCTCTCCACCAGTCTTTCACATTGCCCTTGGGTGACTTTATGCCACTCCTGTTGCAAAAAAATCAGTTCAGCTTTGTTTGATGGCTTCTGACCATCCATCTTCCTCTTGATGACATTCCAGAGGTTTTTAGTGGGGTTCAGGTCTGGAGATTGGTCTGGCCATGACAGGGTCTTGATCTTGTGGTCCTCCATCCATACCTTGATTGACCTGGCATGGAGCGTTGTCCTGCTGGAAAGCAGGATCCTTAGAGTTAGGGAAAATTGTCCAAGCAGAAGGAAGTAAGTTTTCTTCCAGGATGACCGTGTACATGGTTTGATTGATGTGTCCTGTACAAACACAAATTTGCCCCGTTCCAGCCTTGCTGAAGCTCCCCCAGATCATCACCGATTCACCACCAAATGTCACAGTGGGTGTGACACTGAGGCTTGTTGCGTCTTCTGGTGTTTGTCTAACCATTAGATGACCAGGTGATGGGAAAAGCTGAAAATCAGAGAAGATGACCATACTCCAGTCCTCCAAGATCCAGACCTTAAGGTCTTTAGCAAACCTCAGCCCAGCTCTTCTTTGCTTCTCATTGACAAAGGGCTTTTGTTTCTAGCTTTGCATGACTTCAACCCTGCCCAGAGGAGCCTGTATCGAACCATCCTTGCTCTGCACTAAACTCCAGCTGCAATTTGCCATTCTTTTGTAGGTCACTCGATGTCATCCTAGGGTTGTTGAATGACAGTCGGAGGAGTTGACCATCATCCCAGTCAGCGGAGAGTCGTGTTCACCCTCTGCCAGTCTGTAACTTTGTTGTCCCAGTTGCTGCTGCTTGACCTTGTCCTTATGAACTGCTGTCTTTGAAATTTTGATTATGGATGTGTCCCTCTGCCAGTAAAGCAGAACTGAACCCTTCTTTTTTTCACTCTCTTCTTTTTAAACTTTTTAGTATGATAAATAGCTATCTTTGTTTTCCAATTAAAGTTAAGGTGCTACTAGCACAGATTTTCCCATCCAGACTGGTCCTACTGCAGGAGAATAGTGAGGACCACAGCATGGTTTTTATACTTTTCCTCGTTAAATATGATTTGGTTCATGTGATCACCTAATCAGTACCTCATTAATTAAAATAATTAAAAGTGTGCTTTTGTTGGAATTCCATCATAGACTCTAGAATGAAATGGCTGCCTATATATGTATAGTGTATAATATCTCTACATTTACATAACTTGTGTGTACTCATGTTCATTTTTCATTGTTGCCATTACCTATATTTTTATTTGCACGATTATATTGCTAGGGTGTACTATGTACTGTTGATTGTAACAATGCAAAAAACGAATATAAATATATTTATAAAAAATTGTTTCATGCCAGAAATGCTTTTAATTTGCTTACTTTTTTGACCAAGTGTAACCGGTACAGTAGCATATATAGGAGTGGAAAGTAATGTACTACATGTTCTCAGTTTTATCATAGTACTCAAGTACATGGTGCACTGTAATAGCACTTTTCTGACTATAAATAGATAATACTTTTACACATAAAATATTCAGCTTTGCTGCACTTGTTTATCACCCTTTAAAAATAATAATAATCTGAATTTCACAGCTAATTATCCAACCTGCAGAAACAGGTACAGTTAAGCCATTTTCTAGGGTTGCGGTTAGTGAGCTAGGCTAGCTAGCCTGATCTGTTGATGCTCTACAGTATGAAAGCCCTGCATTAAACTTGAAAAAGATGACACTTGGATGTTCAATAGTGAGTACCTGTTGTGTTAAATACATCTACGTATTGATGCAGTCTATAGGTATTGCTCAGGACAAGGTGTAATAGACTGTAATAGACTGAATAGTGATCTTTGCTAGATTCCTACCTATGTAGCTAGAAACATTCATGAATTAGTATTAGCTAGCTAGCTAACAAAATTAGCTACTGAAACCCCAACAGCATTTGACTAGCTAACCAGTTAACGCTTGAAGAATGTATATACAGTGGTGGAGGTGGTGTTCACTTCAGCATAGCTCAGGTGGTCAGTTAATGCAAGTGTTCAAAATTGTGTTCTTTCGATACAACAGGTGGGCTTGGTTTTATGTAACAGCTTAAATATATGATACTTTTACTAGGCAGGCAAAATAATCGCATGACCTTGCAGTTGTGCTCTCTGATAGCTAGAGTGATGATGAAAGAAATCCCACTGGCTGTCTGCTTTTGGCAGTGTGAACGTATCTAAAACTGAAGTAACAACCACTGAAATTCTCATAGCCTATTGAAGAAATTAATTATCTGGCTAAGTTTTGTCATGGTTATTTAAAAAAAGAAAAAGGAAAAAATAGAGAAGAATAGAAAACAGAACATTTTGGATTTAGTTATTAGTTGTTAATTATTATAGTAGTTTTTCAGCAGATTTACTATATTGTTTGTTGTGACCTGGTGTGTGATATCTGTGTTGTGAGCTGTTTTTATTTAAAAATTTTTAACCTCCTGTCCAATCCTTTTTCAATTATTAAATGATTTGTTTGAATCCTGCAGCACCCTTTAATGTACACACGTGTGTGTGTGTGTGTGTGTGTGTATTTGTGTAGGCACCTCGATCGTGGCCGTGATGATTAGTTATGTTCATGGAGAGGAGCTGGTGAAGCTGCTGCAGGATGACGTGTCCGTCTCAATGACGATAGAGGTGGGGCTTCAGCGTGGCTTGTGGATGAGTCACTACTCTGTCTTATTCATCTCCATTTCCTTCTTCATCATCACAACAGCAACTGTGTGCTACTTCATCTTCTACTTTGCACAGAGACTCAACAACATACGTCGGCGGAACAATAAACAGGTTCGAATATTCACGCTATGACAGAAACGTACCAGAAACCATGTACACGTCAGCCTTCCCTTTGAGCCTGGTGTGATTTTCTGATCGGCTAATGGAAGAATTAGAGAGGATTTAAACTACACTGCTAAAATTCTCACAGATATTATTTGTAGTTGATGTTTTTCTAAAATAATTACATTTATTTATGCAATATAAAGCTACATGCTTAATAAAGCCAAAAAAATTATTATTTAGGTGATGATAGGATTGAAGTGTTTTGAATATAGGAAAATTATTTTGAGGGAAATGTTTTTAAAACGTGTTAATGTGTTTTCATGTGCTTGCCCGTTACATGTACATCATAGTGACACGTATCATGGCATACAGGCCTATACGTTATATGGCCAAAAGTCCATCACACCAAAATGTGGATCTTCCCCAAACATTTGCTGCAAAGTTGGAAGCACACAGTTGTATAAAATGTCTTTGCGTGCAAGGGGGACGACGAGGAGCGTGAGGCGTGGGGTGCAGTCGGTGTTCCAGGTCATCCCAAAGGTGTTCAGTGGGGTTGAGGTCAGGGCTCTGTGCAGGACACTCGAGTTCTTCCATTCCAACCTTAACCTGAACACCATGTCTTCACGGAGCTGCTTTGTGCTAGGCCCCTGAAGGGAACTCTTAATGCAACAGCATACAAAGACATTCTGTTCAACAGCTTGAGGAATGCCCAAATATTATTGTGAAGATCAGGTATCCACATACTTTTGGCCAGATAATGTATGATGGGACCTGATTGGTGGAGCTTAAAGCCTTCTTCAAAGCTGCTGCATTTCAGATAATGTGTTGGAAACGCTGATGTAACCCTGTGCTCTGGTAAATGCTCCCTCTGCAGCTCCGAAGCATTAGGGATGTTGATGTTGCTGTGCTGCAAACCACACAAACAATGTTATCCCATGAGCCTCTGCACACGTGTTGGCGGTGGGGCGGGAATGGAATAAAACTGGATAAAACATGTCCTGAAGTGTGGAACAAATGAATCAGTGTGTTAAAAAGAAAAAAAATCACTTTGTTTTCTCTTCACATTCCTCTTGCAGGGGTTAGCGTCAGGCATTACACCGCGTTCACGCTAACGAACGTCACTCTGCTTGTGTTGTTTGTAGTTTGTCTCTTGTTGGCATGTACTCTTTAAGAAAGTGTAGTGCTTATGTCTAAAATGTATCTAATATATTAATAAAGTGAAAATAGTGCAGAAATGTGTTATTTGATGTATGTTACATCCCAGGCTTTGTATGAGCGTTGTTAGCAGGTCAGCAGTGCTAACTATACTAGCTACATACACTCACCAGAGGCAGCACCCTACGCTAGGCGTGGGCAATCTGCAAAAATTATCACCATTTTTAACTCACAATCCACAATCTTATCATTATTATTTTTCAAGTTGGTATTTAAGAATATTTTACTGGTTACTGAACAGAGCAACCAAACTAATTTTCCTATTGATACAAATTCAGCTCTACAAGGAGATGGGACCTCAAAGAAATAGAATTACAGAGCCCACTAAGGCCAAAGTACATTTTCAACAAATTTTAATTAAAATGAACTTCCCAGTAAAATGTAAACAATTAGTTTTCATTTTAAAACTATCAAGCACAGATAGATTACTCTGCATTCCTTCTGATAAACCATCGATACTGTACAGATAAGATTATAAAATGGTTGGAAATTACCCTGTGGGGTGGGGAGTACAGGTAGAGTGTGACATACTAATATGAGGTAAGTAGGCTGTAGTGCAGTAGTGAAGTCAACAGCAGTAAATGTGTGCAGTAAAAGAGACATTAGGCATCAGATTTTATAAATACAAATATAGTAAAATTATAGACCAGTGGTACAAGATATTGTACTATACAAGATGTACACCAGTCAAAAGTTTGGACACACCTTCTAATTCGAGAATTTTTCTTACTTAAAATTTTGTTACTTAAAAGACCGGTGTAGTAAATGTCCCCCAGTGACGTGAAGGCTGCTCTGGAGATGGTTTGAGAAGCTCTAACTACTTACTGAATGGAGCAGCTTAAAAAATCAGACTGTGATGTTGCTTGTGAAAATGCTCTCGATTAAATAACCTGTAGATGTTGCTAAGAATTTTGGCTGCCGTGCTAAATATCTTTAGCCTCTCCAGGAAGTGCAGATGCCAATTGGACTTCCTTACTAGATGTCATGTTGCGGGAACATGCAAGATCTTCACTAATGTGTACCATTTTTTCACCCTCTCTGCCTCTGTCTCACCTGTGTACAGTGGGGGTGTGCTGTCCCCTCCTCTTTTGTGGAAACCTGTCGTGTTCTTCTGCTGTTGTAGCCCATCCACCTAAGGGTTTGACGTGTTGTACATTCTGAGATAATTTTCTGCTCACTACAGCTGTTCAGAGGTGGCTATCTGAGTTACTGTAGTATTTGTCAGCTCGAACCAGTCATGCCATTCTCCACTGGTCTCTCATCACTGAATTTTACGTTATGAGTAAAGTCTAGAGACTGGTGTGTGTGTGTGTGTGTGTGTGTGTGAAAATTCCAGATGATCAGCAGTTCTAGAAATACTCTAACCAGCGCGTCTGGTACCAACAATCATGCCATGGTGAAAATCAGATGCGATATCACATTTCTTCCTCATTCAGAGGGTTAATGTGAACATTACCCAAAGCTGCTGGCCTGTATCTGAATCATTTTGTGCGTTACACTTCTGTCGCATGATTGGTTGATTACATGTACTCATTCGTGCAATTGTCTAAAGGTGTTCTTAATAAAGTGCTCAGGGAGTGTACATCTCCTAGTTAAACAGAAATTAAAAGGCATTACTTGGTTGTTTGATTTATATGCTATGGCAGCCTTTGTTTTAGCTATTAGCAGCATTAGTTAAGTGTACTAGCTACAACCACTCTTCAGAGACGCCAATGACCATTGCTGCTTCCTCCCCAGCTTTATTTTATGTTGTATGAGAGGTCATATATGATAAGATCAGGTGAAAACCACTGTTATAAGGTTTTCGTCTGGGGTTTTTTTTGTGTTCAGCAGTACAGAGGTACTAGTTTTAAATTTTGAGCGGGGAGAACAACAATGTCATTCCACACCATAAGATTTGTCCAAGAAATCATTGGGGCAGAACATTTGCTTTTTCTTGTGATCCATACTGTGGTGCTTTTCTTCTTCAGGAAATACAGTGTTATAGACAGGAAGTGACCAAGCATGATTTTGTGTGTGTGTGTGTGTGTGTGAAACTTCAGAAACAGATGAAGGCAAAAGCAAGGAAGGCGATTTGTCAACTCAAGGTTCGCACACTCAAACAAGGAGATCAGGTATGTGTGTGTGTGTGTGTTATGATCACATATGAACACAGATTTGTTCCCTTCTATTTCTGTTGATGCTATTGAGAAACTGCAAAAACATGACTACCGTGTGTGTGTGCGTGTGAATGTGTGGGTGTAGGAGACGGGACCAGATGCTGACTCATGTGCCGTGTGTATTGAGTCTTATAAACCTGGAGACGTGCTCTCTGTCCTTACATGCAAGTACGTCTCAATTTTATTGTATCATCATTTTATTGCCTTCACAAGTCTAAACAGCGCCCTGAGAATGCATAGATCCTCATACTGCCTCTATATCAGTGCTTACTGCTAAGTACATGCTCATTACAATCACTGTGTAATCAATTATAATCAAGTCAATTCAGTTTTATTTATATAGCGCTTTTTACAATGGACCATGTCACAAATCAGCATTACAGAAATCTGGATATAAATTTTTAATTTATCGCTAATGAGCAAGCCACTGACTAGGGAAAAAGTCCTTTAGATGACAAGAAGAAGAAACCTTGTGAGGAACCAGACAGGAACTTGAGTATCAGCGTAAAGTAAATTTTAATTTTAGGTTTTTTGTATCAAATTGAAGTTTTTGCCTGTTCGAAGATTGAGGCTTGAATGTAAACTTGACAATTGCTGTCTTAGTATTAGTTAAAAATTCTAATTCAAATTGTATTTGTCACATACACAATCACACATGGTACAACATGCAGTGAAATGTATTTGCAGTGCCCGACCCATTAAGAATAAATGGGGGGGGAGTAATCTGAATCCAGTCCTAGGTGGTGTTCTGGTTCAAAACCCGAACAGCCTGAGGGAAGAAGCTCCTCCTCATTCTCTCTGTGTTGGCCTTGAGGGAACAAAGACACTTCCCTGATCTCAACAGGAAGAAGAGTCCATTGTAGGGATGGCTGAGGTCTTTCATTATCTTCCTGGCTTTGGTCCAGCACCTCTTGGTGTAGATGGACTGCAGGTCAGGGATCTCAGCATGAATGGTGCGCTCGGCCGATCACACCACTCTTTGGAGAGTCCTTCTGTCCTGCTTGGTGCTGTTCCCGAACCAGGTGCAGATATTTCCCATCAGGATGCTCTCGATGGTGCAGGAGTAAAAGTTCATCAGCACCCTCAGTGGTAGGTGGAAGTCCCTGAGGCATCTCGGGTAGAACAGACGCTGTCGGGCCTTCTTTACCAGGACATTGGTGTGGCAGGACGATGACAGGTCCTGTGTGATGTGAACACCTAGGTACCGGAAACTGTCCACTCTCTCTACTGGCATCCCACTGATGTGAAGGGGCTGGTAGCACCAGTTCTCCAGGTTTTTAATCTCCTCCAGATAGGCCTTCTCAATGTTGCCAGAGATCGGGCCCAGCACAACAGTGTCGTCAGCAAACTTGATGATGGAGGTGGAGTCTGACATGGCTACGCAGTCATGAGTGTACAATGAGTACAGCAGGGGGCTTAAAACACAGCCCTGGGGGGCTCCAGTGGTGAGAGTGATGGAGGGAGAGACATGTTTGCCCACCCTCACTGATTGTATTCCGTCTGTGAGAAAGTTGAGGATCCACTGACACAGTGATGGGCTGAGTCTCAGATCCTTCAGATTAGTGAAGAGCTTTGAGGGGATTATGGTGTTAAAAGCAGAACTGTAGTCTACAAACAGCATTCTTACATAATTCCCCCTGCCAGTGTCAAGATGGCTCAGGGTTGTATGAAAGAGATGAGCGATGGCGTTATCGGTGGAATGGTTAGTCCGGTAAACGAACTGCAGTGGGTCTATAGTGGCAGGAAATGAAGAGGTGACGAAGTCTCTAACCAAATGTTCAAAGCCCTTCATCACAACTGAAGTCAGTGCTACTGGGCAGTAGTCATTGAGACAAGCGGGCTGTTGTTTCTTTGAGACAGGAACAATGATGGAATTCTTGAAACACATGGGAATCACTGCCTGAGCCAGGGAGAGATTGAAGATCTCAGAGAACACCGGCAGGCTCTCAGGACCCGACTTGGGATGCCGTCTGGTCCTGTAGCCTTTCTGGTGTTCACTCTCAATTCAATTCAATTCAATTTTATTTGTATAGCGCTTTTAGCAACAGACATTGTCTCAAAGCAGTTTCACAAAAGTATATAAATTCTGAATATAAACTTATACATTTATCTATATATA
>JAQQZU010024189.1:0-12039 GCA_030068025.1 Parauchenoglanis punctatus | reverse complement strand
GAGAGTTCAAACGCACTACGCGAGTGGCCGAGTTCATCAGGCGCACTCGTGTGTGCCAAGAGAAGCGGTTCCTGACAGTATCAAAGTAGTATTTCCTGTTTCATGCTGTTGGATGGGATTGTTTCTGATTGTTTGGTGATGGTGAAGTACTATGTCACAAGTTTTATGATCACTTCTAGTTGCAACATGTGTATGGTGCAACCTAAATTCTGTAGTGCTGTTGAAATTGTACACTGTACTAATTTTTTAACTACTCTCAGCCCATGGATTAGGATCACATTTACACCCTGACTTACAGTTTTCATATGCTCAGCTGGTGAAACTGGCCCCTCTTCACCAATAGTGGCCCAAGAGGAGTGATATAGCCCTGACATCCAATGAAGTACACATGCCCCTTCACTACAGTTTTGAGAAATGTTTTAGATAAATATAATCTGAGAAAAGCTTTTTTTTTTCTTTCAAAAAAGTGTGTATGGCACAAATGCACACACACACACACACACACACACACACAGACACTTTACTATTCAATTCTGGCAATACTGTACTGAAATACTGTTCCTCTCTGGACAGGAAGGAAATGATCTTTTTGAAGGAAGGAACATGATCTTTGACCCTGCACACATCCTTTATCTAGACTGTAACTGCTTCACACACACATTCATACCTGATTACCTCAGGGTGTGTGTGTGGCTATGGGCTCTAATGGGAATAGTAAAAGGAATGAATGAGATTTTAGTTTGAGATTTTAATTTAGATTGAGATTTTTTCCATAAATGTAAGGCTTTAGGTCTGAAAGTCTCAGTCAACTTACAACTGCTTTACATGCATTAAACAGCTAAAAACAAATTTGAATGAATTGATCCATTTGTATGAAAGATCCATGCTCTTTTTTTTTTCTTGCGATACATTTTGATTTGATTTTGATACATTCTTCACAGGACATCCTACTACTGCAACATGCAAACTAAAACTTAAATAAATAATAAAGAGAAAATAAAGAGAGAATATTAGCACATATTGGAAATTTTGATCATACTAGTCCAGTTTTAGAGTCACTTGGGCATTGACAATAAAGTTTTATAATTAGTTTTTAAATCTCTTTATGGCGAAGCACCTTTATATCTCTGAATGCATGATAAACTGTTTCAAACTGTGTCTTAAAATCATCCAGTGCTAGCCTTCTCCTCATTTCACATAAAAACAGTTGAATAGAGCAGTGAAGTATCATTTTGAAAGGGTTTTTTTTCCCGCTCCAATAATTTGAAACACACTACAAATGAATATTAATCAGGCTTCATCCTTCACTAATAAATTACTTTATTATATATTTTTACTTGCTTTTATTTTTTACTTTTACTTGCATGCTACTTTTATATTATATTATGTTTATAATGATTGTTACTATTCATTAATATCCATTATAATTTGCCTAGTTGATAATTTTATTTTTGACTATTGTGTTCGAATCACTGAGAACGAGACACACAAGACACTAGAGAGCATTTAAGTCCATGGCAGGCTTTATTTTGTTGGTGCACACAGACACACAGGGTTTAAAGAGTATGTGCCCAGTGCTCAGGGAGGGAGGAGGTGACTGGTTGTGCAGGGTGCTCGGTGAAGGTGACTCTGATGGCGGTCCAGTTGCTCAGGGTGGTCGGAGCTGACATGAGAGACACGGCGGTACCCAGTGGTAACAGCAGCAGGGAGGCCACCGCCTCCCTTTTGTACTTCACTGGTGTCTGCTGAAGGGAATACAATTAGCATTCCCCGGCTGTGCTGAATTTAGAGTAGGGGTCTGGTCAGGTCCCTTCTCTACAGTCTCAGTGGCTTCTGAAATACAAATGACACCAAACAACAGTGTGGGGGCTGCTCCACCCAACATTTAAGCAGATTATTGTTGTACATTCTCTTACCTGGCTGCTGGAGGCGGTAATTTATGGGACATACTCACTCCATGACCATGTAGAGGCCTTGCCATAATGCAAGAAATTTACAGGAGGCACTGGGGACAGGAGCACTTTATCCCCTGGCTGAAATACACAGGGTGGCACTCAGTTATAAGCCCATTGCTGTTCTCTTTGGGCCACTTCGAGGTGCTCCTTGATGATCAGCCCCACTCTGTTGATCTGTCCCTGCTTGTCTTGGATGAACTCAATGACGGAGTGGAACAGTGATTGTCTCCCAGACCACTTTGGGCACATCAAGTAAACCTCACGGTCTCTGTCCAAAGAGGATCTTGAATGATGTGAAGCTGGTTGATGCTTGGGAAGCCTCCCAGATGGCGAACAGGACATAGGGGAAGAGTAGGTCCCAGTTCCACCCCTCCACATCGACAACCAGCAAGCATATGCTTCAGGGTCTGATTAAACTGCTCAACCAAACTGTATGTCTGAGGGTGGTAAACAGAGGTACCAAGGTGGTGGACTTGCAGCACCCGGCAGAAGGCCCTCATTAACTGTGAAATGAAGGGAGTGCCTTGGTCCATCAGCAGATCCTTGGGGATTTCTATGTGGCTAAACAGCGGGACAAGCTCTCATGCAATGGCCTTGGATGTTGCTTTCCATAGGGGCACTGCCTCTGGATAACAGGTGGCATAATCCAGTATGACTAGGCTGTACTCATGTCCCTCGGTGAAATTTGACAGAAGCCCTATGAGGTCCATCCCCACCTGCTCGAAGGGAATTCCAATGATGGGGTGAGGGATTAGATGCACAGGGCCCAGCTTGTGGGGCGAGGTCCCCTGACAGGCAGGACACTGTTGGCAGAACAGCAGTACTATGGCTACCACGCCTGGCCAGTGGAAGCTATCCCAGATCTTCTCCAAGGTGTTCCAAGCCCCCAAGTGACTTCCCAGCAAGTGGGTGTGAGCCAGGTGTATGATGGTCTGTGTCCTGATCCTGGGTATGACAAGGTGGTCACACAGCTCTCCCCAGGATGGGCAGTGGTAATAAAGCAGTCCATCCTTTGCATTGAAAAAGGTCCTCGGGAGAGGCCTTCAGTGTTTACCTTCCTCGCCAATCTCCACCACCTGGCTGCAGTAGTGCTTCAGTGGGTCGTCCTCCTTCTGCACCCTCCCAAAATTTGCAGGTCTTTGTAGGTTCCTTGCAGGAGACCTGTTAATTTATTCTCACAAGAGGATTAGATTGGAAGGGGGACTTATCCTTAGCTCCAGCCTTGGCAGCAGCCTCATCTTCAGTGAGGAGGGCAGTCGAAGACACTGCCATGGACTTCCGGTTAGCTGTGCATGGTCTTCTCTCACCTCATTCTCCCGAAAGATCTTCCCCCCTCCCAAGACATCTGGCAGTCCTGGAGTGGACTGTGCAAGCAGACAACCATGTATTTCTGCACTGGGGGGGCACTGTGGGCATGGGCCCCGTGGGCATAGAAATGACCTGATGTGAGTTGGGACCCCTTGTGATGGCAGGCTTAGAGGTGGGACAGAAGAAGGCTCCAGGGTGGCGCTGGTAGGTGGGGGGTGACTGGCCACAGCTGACCCTGGCTCAACTGGGGCTGGCTGGGGTGACCATCCCCATGGTGCACTGCTCTTCTGGCGGCAGGCCCCACAGGAAGTGGTCCACTGTGATGTGCTGGACATTTTCATCAGCTGTGAATTGGTCCTACTGCAGCTGCTTGTTCACATATGACCACCAGTGGAACGTGGCGGCAGCCTTGCTTCATTAGATGCCATAGTGGCTGTAGATCTCTGCTTTTACCTTGGCATAGTCAGTGGCATTATCAATGTTGAGTACGTGTTAGGCCTGCCTCCCTGGTGAGCAGTGGGGCTAGCAGCCGTGACCACTCCACATGGGGCCTTCTCCTTCATGCTGTGCTGTTTGCTCAAAGGTACCCAGGAATGCATCCATGTTATCCTCGGCAGTCACTTCAATGAGGTTCCAGAGGGCATTCTGGACAGGGGTCAGGAGGGCTACAGCAGCTGTGGGGATACTCATGGGCCATAACACAGTCCTTGGACTAGCTCCTGGTTCATGCGACTCTGTCCAGGCTTGACTCCTGGAACAAGGAGATGCCATGTTACGGGGTCGATATTAAGGGTCACTGGGGTGGGTGTCTTGTCCAATGCCCACATTCTCCACCACTTTGTGGGACATCACACTGATGTCACACTATGCTATGTTTCTTTATTTCTGCTTTTTATTTTACAACACTGTGTAAAACACTTGAGAAAGAGAGATGACAAGAGAAAAAGGGATAATGGATTTCTTTCTCCACTGTGTAATTATCATTAATGTATATTAAATATCTAATAAAGTAAAATATACTAATAAAAATATCTGTCAGGACCCGGTCCTCTCTATACGCACTGCGCGCCCTGAAGACTTGGCCATGTGCTTGGTGTTACCCCATCTCCATCGCTCTCAAAGTGGAAGCGTGCACTTCCGCATGTTGTTGGAGACCACACGGACTACAGTTCCCGTGAGCACCTGCTCCCAACCACAGAGACTGTAAAAGTCATGGAACCCACTCCTGCTCCAGTTCCAGTCATGGAGCTTGTTCCTGTTTCGGTTCCAGTTCCAGTCACAGTCACAGCACCTGTTCCCGTGCATGTCACAGGGCCTGTTGCAGTTCAAGTCACAGTGCCCATTTCTGTCGCAGCTCAAGTCACAGTTCCCGTTCCCACACAAGTCACTGAGTCTGCTTCTGTTCTTGTTGCGCTCAACGAGCCTGCTCAAATTCCAGTCGCGCAACTCATTGAACCTGCTCAAGTTCCCATGCAACTTACCGAGCCTGCTCCAGTTCCAGTCATGCTCACCGAGCCTGCTCCTGTTCCAATGTGCACAGTCAAGCCTGCTTCTATGCCTGAGTTCCTGCCTAAGTTCCTGCCCACGCCCTCATTTTGGCAAATATTCGGTGTGGTAGAAACAATCGATAGGCCTGCCCCTACAGGTCCAGGTCCCCCGAGAAGCAATGTCATTGGGCACTCCGGGAGTAGCGCCTTTGGGGGGGGTTCTGTCATGACCCGCTCCTCGCTATATGTACTGCATGCCTTGAAGACTTGGCCATGTGCGCAGTGTTTCCTCCATCTCCGTCGCTCTCAAAGCAGAAGCGCGCACTTCCACATGTTGACAGAGACCTCATGGACTACAATTCCCATGAGCACCCGCTCTCAGCCATGAGGACTGTCAATGGGATTCAGGTGCATCTCATTAATGGACTGATTAGCCATGCTTTTAAAGGACGCTCATATGCGCTTCGTCTTTGCGAAGCATTAATCTAGCCTCTGTGATGCTTCTGCCAAGCCTTTACATTTCTGTGTTAGCTTTTATGTGTTTTGGACTCTACCTTCTCTTTGTTACTACTGTTTTTGGATTATCTTTACTACACTGTTTGCTGATCATGGACAGAATACTCTGCACAGTGCGAATGTTGCTGCTTATATAGATGACCTTATCACTTACAAGTAATGACTGTCAGCAGCATTTAAAACATCTGAGACCTGTCCTGATGTCCTTGAGATGGGTGGGACTCACAGTAAATACCTAGATATGCGCAATTGGATTGGTGGAGTTATGGTACCTGGGCTTCCACCTAGACATTGGGCAGGTGCATCTTCTAATTTTCAAGAAAGCAGTGACTGCAGTCTTCCCAAGACCCAACACAAAAAAGGGTGAGACAGTTCCTGGGGCTGGCTGGTTATTATTGTGGAATTTGTCATACTTAGGGGAAAACTGAGGAGTGCCCCATGATGAACATTAGCCAGAAGCTCTCAGTAAAGAAGCCTAAGTACAGCACGATCAAGAAAGAGTGTCTGGCTATCAAGTGGGTGGTCCTCACCCACCTGTGCTACCTATTGGGGTGTCCCTTTAGTCTCTGTTTCAATCATGCCCTACTCCAATGGCTCCACCACATGAAAGATGCCCACCAGGGGGATGAGATAGCTCCAGGCTGGATGGCTAGGGAGCCATCCATATAATATTTAGAACCATGATGCTTACTTACAAAGTCAAATAATGTTTGAATAAAAATAAAAGGCCTTTTCTATATTCCTCTCCAAAATATTGGAAGGGCAAGGCCAATTCTTTTTTTCTGCCATACAATGAAGATACACATGTAAGAATCATTGCACTTTACCTGCCAGTTTAATCCACCTCCTCTCCATCCATAGTTGATACGCAACTACTCCCTCTCTGCCACATACCCCCAAAGCACGACTCCCTAGTCAGGTGATTCTGAGTGCGGGAAAGTATCTGCCATGTTGTCTGTATGCTGTGAGTCTTGGGAAATGTAGTCCATATCAGGGTCTGAGTGTTCGAGTGTGCAATCATCCACTTCGCAGTCCGAGTGTGAATCTGTATCTGATGCCATGTCCATATCGCTGCTGTGGGTGAGTGTGGGTGCAGATATAGGTGCCGGGGCAGGTGTGGATGTGACAGTAAATTGTGTGTCACATGTAAGAAGATTTTTTATGGAAGCAGCTGACATTGCAGGAGGAATTTGCAGATTTACTCACTGCCTACAATCCACATTAATTAATAATGCTTTAGGCAGACCAATTATTAACCCAAATTTTCTCCAATCAATTGAAAAGTATAGGGGATAATGTTCAAGTTCTGAGCTTCGGCAGGGTTAGGCACTCCCAGGGCACCTTTTCTAAGTTGTCCAAGTTAACCACTCCTGAAAGCAGTAGACATCAATCACACCAATCAATCAAACCAGCCTTTGGGGGTCAAATGCTCTCAGGAGCAGTTCGGATCGCTTAGCGGGAGCATGCCATATGACTACGACTGCTACAGTGCCTGTAGAACTGACTGTAGATTCATTTTGTCTATTCTTCTGAAATTCTTCAAAGGAGAACAACTACAGCCTCCTGCAGTAAAACTAGTTACTTAGTCCTATGCTCCTATCCCAGTGCTTGGCTGTTTACCGGTCAATGTGTCCTGGAATAACATTATGTGCTCAACCATGATCATTGTTTTTGAATCCAGTACTGCTCTGCTAACTATGGATCTCATCAGTTGGATGAGTCTTTGTTTCAAAGGCTATACTGTCCAGCCAACTTTCGATGAAGTCTAAATCTATCATGTCCACTGCTCTGTTGACTCTGAGTTGCACAAAAAGGTTTGTGCATAAAGTTAAAATATCAGAGATTGTTCTACCTATATGTCAGAAACTATGCTGCTTATCTTTGTCCTCTGTGAATGCAGAGATTCATCCTCTCCTCTTAAAGCATGCATGATTGAGAGAGTCGATGCCTCTCCTTGGGTCTCCTTGATTTTAGTTGTGCAAAGGAAGTCAGGTGCCATCAATATGTACATGGGCCCATGTGAACCCAATAAATCTGTAATTACAGATAGTTTTCCTCTCCTTCACATTGACATGATGCTCTCTTTGCTGCGAGGAATGACAGAGTTCTCCACCATTGACTTAGAAAGCACCTACATCCAGTTTCCAGTGGTGGCCTTTATCACACAAGAGAGACTGTTCAGATTTTGGTGTGTTCCATATGGACTTGCCTCTGCTCCATCTGACTTCGAGAAATGTTACCTCTAATTCTAAAAGGTATGCTGTATGTTGCAAACTATCTTTCTGTCATCATTTGAAACCACACACATGTTGTACGTGAAGAGACACTGGAAGCTGTTCTACAACACTTACAAGAGGCAGCCCCACAATTGAATACATTGAAATGTCACTACAATAGGTCAAAATTGCACTTTCTTTGACATAAAGAGAAGCACGTGGAATTCTTCCTGATATGGACAATATTGCTGCCATTCTACATGCCCCCGCTCAAACTAATGTGGCCAAGTTAATATCATTTTTGGGACATTTATCATGGTATAACAGCTTCATTACAAACTTTGTTGCTCTTGCATTCATCAATACACTGAGTTCCTTTGGTCAAAAGAAGCTCGGTGCAGCTTCCATACAGTAAAAAACTGCTAGTGGACAGTTCACCTCTGGCATTGTTTGATCCTGATCTCCCTCTTGTGGTTTTGATCTGCACTTCTGATTATGGCCTCGGTTAATCTGGATCACACTGAATGCATTGTCGCTTTCACAACCAGTACTCTGACCCCTGCTGAATTCAAATACTTGATAGTGGAGAAAGAGGCCCTCAGATATGTGTGGGCTATTGAAAAATGGAGGACTTGGAGGACTTGTGGGGACAAAGATTTGAGCACCAAGTTTTAACCAGCCTTCCAACAACTAAAGTATCTGATCATACTGGCATGTGCTGGGCATCACAATTACACTGTTTTTTTTATGAGGTTGTCTACTTGTCTGTGGCAGAAAATAACACAGCTGACTATCTTTATTACTCTGCCTACTGCCACAGATGAGAAAGGGGTTGAACTGGAGTTTGTTGCTATGCTGTCTGCTGCCTTAACTGCTGTCTCTCTGGATGAGTTCGCTTCTTCTTCTGCTTCCTGCCCTGAAATGTGAGCATTGAGCCCATAGATCACAGATTTTGTCTTCATGATGAACTGACTGTGCAAGACAATTATGTATTCTGAGGCTTACGACTCATCATTCCGGTATCATTGTATCACATCTTGGTTGGTCTGACTTAAAAAGGCCACCAAGGCATGTCAGAACAAAACAATGCCTCTGTGAAATCTACTGATGGTTAGGTATGAATGACTTGGTGAATACTCAGGTAAAGTTTTACCACTTGTACCAGTCTTCAGAAAAGCCCCTTCTGAGGCACCATTGCAACCCATGCCACTTCCATCAGAGCCATGTTGTTATTATTATCCCGTGTTATTGTCAATAATTTTTGTGAGGAATAATTAACGTGATCAGACAGTGTCTTCACGTAGATGAATATCACTAATCATTAATAACAATAATAATAATAATAATAATAATCATCATCATCATCATCATCATATATAATTAATGGTAAACTGTACAACTTTATTTCAGAAGTGTGTATCAGACTGGTAGCTCTTCGTATTACTCAGTACCCTTGAAGTAGCAAAAAGTTTCAAAAAGGTTGGTGACACCTGATCTAGTGTATAGCAAAATGTTGACTGCATTTAGTTGCCTGATCGAGTTCTGTGGAATCTGATGGTGATGCAACAAATGTTGATAGTTTAGGGAGATAAAACTATAATTGTTTTATCATTGAAAAAACTCTGTGCAGTAGCTGACATAAATGTTCATTTGTCATGATAGCATGGCAAGGTACATATATTATAACCAAGACACATTTTAAAAGAGATGAGGTAATGATCTGAGACAGTTTCAGACTGTGAAACTGCATCAATTTTTTCTATACTTAATTCAAACATTAGAATTATATCAAGGGTGTGACCACCATCATGAGGGGGTCCTGTAATGTTCTGATGAACCCCTAGTGAATCTAGAATGGACATGAACACTGTTATCAGAGGATCTTCTGGGTCATCAAAATGAATATTAAAATCTCCAACAATTAATGCTTTGTCTAAAGAGACAAACATTGTTGTGCACTGTCATTTATATTGTTATTAATATTCTTATGTAAAAGAGGAATATTGCATTCTATGGTGACATGGTGGTACAGGGGTTGGCACTATCACCTCACAGCAAGCAGGTTCTGAGTCTTACTCAAGCCTTTTTGTGTTGAGTTTTCATGTCCTCCCTGTGCCAGTGGGGCTTTCCTCTGAGTTCTACGGTCTCCTCCCACAGTTCAAAGACATGCAGATTAAGATCAACTAGCTACTCTAAATTGCATAGGTGTGAACATGAATGTGTTTAGTTGATCCTTTTTGTGTTAGCTCTGTGATAGATTGGCAATCTGCCCAGGGTGTACCCAACCTTTTGCCTAATGTCAACAGGGATTGGCTCCAGCTTCCCTGCAACCCTGACAAATGTTAGGTGTTATGTTCTTTGCATACATTAGTATGCATAACATACATAACATCCCTGAGGTGATGTATGGTAGATATGAGATTATGCTGAAAAAGATTTAAACATATTAAATTTGTGTGTGTGTGTGTGTGTGTGTGTGTGTGTGTGTGTGTGTGTGTGTGTGTGTGTAGTATAGTGTAAAGGTGCCAATTAGTCCCCATCTTTCCCATCCAGTAATCTTGGGAATGGATTGGCTGGGATTCAATCAGTTAGTGGGGATTTAGAACTGTGCAGGTTCAAGCAATAAAAACAATGTGAAGTTTATGCTGCCTTGACTGCTGATGCTCTTTTGAGTACATCACATAACTCAGACCAGACAGGATCTGCCTGGTGAGCTGGCAGGATCTCTAGTTGGTGGTGCCCTACCTCCTTTCCTTGAGCCCATAGTGGATTTTCATGTGAAGCTGTCATGTGATGATACTATAAGAATCACATTTGAGAATGTTATAACAATAGATGGTCAAAGCATACAGGTTGGGGCAGAGCTAACCTTTCCCCAATTCACTATTAGTAATGAGTACTTATGAGTACTGTTCCAAGACACTCACACAGTAGAGTCAGTGACTCAATTGTTGATAACAAAAAACTAAAGGGAAATGCATCTCCAAGAAGCTTATTATAACCCCATGGCATGGTAGACAAAACACTTCATGGTGATGTAGGTAGGTGAAATTATCTTGCCATGAATGTCAGCTGGTGAAGCCACCTGCCACCCCAAACTTGCCATTATGCCCTGTCCCCCTTATCGAGGTCCTCTTTGAATTGGCATGAATTTTGTTTGGCCATTAAACTGGTTAGAACAAGGATATCACTATGACTTAATTCTGGTGGACTATGCAACGTTTTATTCCAAAACAGTGCCCCTGGCAATGACTTCAGGAAGGAGTATAATGGAAGCACTGTTCCAAGTAATTTACAATGTTGGGATTCGGAAAGAGATCTTCATTTATGTCATGTACACTATGCAAACTATACAAATTATTAGAAATTAAATTGGCAAGTACCGGCATTTATCATCCCTTAATGGAAGGGTTAGTGCAACACTAATAAAATGCTTTAAAAACTCGATTCGCAATTTCATGCTCGAAGATAGTCAAAATTGAGATTTTTTGGAAAAATTGTTGGAATTTCTTGTTGGAAACCCTATTATTTTCAGTCCAGAAGGTTCCCCACACTTCTATGAGGTTTTCGCCATTTGAATTACTATACAGGTGGAAGCCCCAGGAGGTATTGGACATGATTAAATAAAACTGGGAGAACTATCCAAAACCTGATAAACATTAAATTCAATACATCCTGGACCTGTGAACAAAACTCCCCACACTGGGTCACTTCTCATAGGAGAATTTCCTTTAGGCTCAGGAAAAAAAAAACAGCTCTAAAACAAGTTCTCCCAACTTAGAGATTTTGCATTGGGATATAAAGTCCCCATATTGCTTCCCACCTCTACCTTGAAATTACCTGCCAAATTTACAAGGGGCCTTTTAAGTCACACAGCAAGTGGGAGAAGTGTACTATGAGGTTTTGCAGACAGACAAGGGAAACACATGGCAGATATTCCACCTTAACCTCCTCAGACAATGGAGGGAAGTGGTCCCTGTTCCTCTGGCAGTGGCAGAGAAGAGTTGGGGCCGTAGTGTCCAAAAACAGTTGATTCCACTCTTTTCCCAGTTGTAGACCATTTCTCACCATCCCAGAGGGCAGAGGTTGCCACTTTGCAATCTGAATTTTCACATGCGTTTTCCTCCCACCCTGGATGCACAAACCTATCATTTACCTGAACAGAAGAAAAAAGTTGTTCAGGACAAATTGGGGAAAATGGTAGAGATGTGAGTAATAGAGGAATCCACCAGTAAAATGGAACAGCCACATCATGCTGGTAACCAAGGCTGATGGGATGGTTTGGTTCTGTGTGGATTTCCACAAGGTGAATCTGATTTAAAAATTTGATGCCTCATTCCCATGCCTCATACTGATAAGCTCCTCATTGAAAATGAACAGCTCTTTTTTACTTGACTTTTTTAATTGAAAAAGGGCTACTGTGGGCTGCCCACAGGCCAGCAGTCCTATTAACATTCCTCAGAATATCAAAAATGCTAAAAAATAAAGTTATACCCCTTCATTGAAGCCACATTTGGTTAACACATATGGCATGTGTATGTTATGTATGTATATATA
>JAQQZU010024188.1:0-12039 GCA_030068025.1 Parauchenoglanis punctatus | reverse complement strand
ATGTTGAGCCAGTGACTGAATTCCGTAGGCCAGATGAGGATCTTCCCTGCTGTCACACACAGCGGAGTTTGGCTCAGCCCGAGCAGGAACAGAAAGCAGAGAGCAGCTCTACCACATGCACTCATGATGGCAGGACGATCAGCCTTCTAGCTCAAACATGGAATAAGCCAGAGCAAACCTCCACATGTATTATGTGAAAACAAAACTTTGACCTTTATTCCCAACAAGTGAGCACAAAGACAAATAAAACTAACCTGGAGAGCAGTAGCGGCTGGTGGTTATTAAAATAGGATTATCACAACTTTCTGTTATGAACTATCATTTTAAACTAAGACCAACAATAAACACAGATAATTAATTTTATGCTCCCAAGACAGCTAAAAAGGACCCCCCCCCCCCAATGAATTTTGAAATTAAATCTTGGGTGTCGATGTGCCCTCTTGGTTAATTTTCCTCTCCTCATACATATGAGCATCAAAAGTCTTTTCTAAAATCAGATCAACATTAGCTTTGTCTGCAATTTCATGCCAAAAAGCGGATAAACTGCTAGCTAAAGAAGGAAGCAATAGCTGGCTGGTTAGCCTTATAAGCACCAAATTTCAGAAATGAATATAATTAATCAAATACAACTTTATACTTACAAAGTATTTTCATTATTTACAAATTATACCACCACTGCAGGCTCCAAGAAAATCATCAACTGACACCAATATGTTTATGTTTGAGATGTCATTCCTGCTGTACTGATTGGCAATTGGTTACAAGGTTACAAGAAAAATCACATTGTCCAATAAATGTTGAGATGCTTCTTTTCATAGCAAAATGAACCCACCTACACTCCAATCACTCCAGTGAAGCCCTGTGTCTGGACAGGATTCAAAATGATGTGTTAAAAGCCTGTAGTCCAATGAGCGTTCATATTTCCTCTCATTAAAACAGTGAGTACATGAACACTTAATAGACACTTATAGATGCATGGGCTTCAATGGGTGTCTGTTAGCTCTGTGTCATGGATTTCAAAGGAGATGTTCCTCTACACTGTTCTGTTCGCCAGAAACATGTTAGAGTTTTACAAAGGAATAGCATGTTATTGCAGTGAGATACTTGATTATTTGATTCAATATAATATTGAATTACACCAAGACTGATGAATAATATAGACACTTAGATAAAATTTCCATTGCTGCATTTTAAAAGGGCCAGCTCACCCTTCCCAGAATCCTCTATGCCATGTAGTGAGATGACATTTTATAGGAAGTGATATTCCAAAAACAATCAACAACAATTTGATGACATCCTATAGGCCATAGATCTTAAATTGTAATGTGAAAATGAAGATATTTTGTCAGGGGATCTGTATTTTAAATTCTTTCAACAAATCCTTTCCGTTTTCATATGGTTATTCTGTATGGTATAGACCTGAACCTCTCGTCGGCGGCTGGGAAGGAAAGAAAAGATAAGGTATATTTTGCTCAAAGTTTCCACATAACACATAGATGAAGAGAAAATTTTTATAAAATTATTATAATTTTTATTTAAAAAAAAAACCACTCAATACATGATGCAGGTAAAAAAAAATCTGTTTAATTGCTTTTTTCTCAGTAATGCTGGAATAATTTAACAGCAAACCTGGACAGCCAATGTACCTTTAACACAGAGAGTTTTATTCCTAAACTGTATGTCAAATATGACAGTAATTATTCACACATTCATGCTTCACTCTTTCTTGCTCTTTGCTGGGGTCTTTCTGCAACATTTATGGAAGAGCCAGCTGCACGTTTTTACAAAGGCGAAAACAACTAGAGCAATTACAGAAAACAAAAAGGCAGCCACATCCAAGCAGTGGTACTGATACCATGTGAGGTTATGAGCTTCAACCCTCAGGTGCTTGGCCCCCTTATTGCGCATCACATACTCGATCCAGTAAACGGCCTGTTCTAATGGTTTCATCGGTTGATCATGGTGGATTCGGGACAGCCTCATCATGCTCTCTTTGTAGCTGTGAAACAAACAAATAGAAATTAAACTGTCCCTGCTGTATAAATAATTAACACATGTAAAGACTGAGAATATAGCATTATATTTAATAATTTAATTTGTGAAATAATTCTTGTCAATCTTAAATTAAATAAAGGTCATATCTTTTCAAATTATAATAGGATGTGATTTTAAGTTCAATTTCTCATTGACAGATGACTTCACTGATGGATCTAATGCTACTCTTATATAAACATGCTTAACTTAATGTTATGAATTTTCAAATAAAGACTTCCATTATTTGGTAACTATGGATTAGGTGGAAAATTATGCACATTCAATTGATCTAATAACCACTCCCTTTAAGATATTCTTCATAGTTAAACACATTATGCTGCCCTTGTGAACATGTGTCTCTCATTCTGCAACACTAGACAGCTAGCTAACACTGGAGGTCTCAAGAATCAATGATGAGGATTGACTTTTCTTGATCGTTTACTGGAAGACTGTTTCCTTTTCTTTTCTTTTAAGGAGATGAATAGTGTCCAAAGTAAAGCATTAGAGAAAATGTTTGCAGAAATACATGAGCTGTGTTCACAACCATGCTTGTTAGTGGCATTCTTTTATGGAAATCACAATATCAACTCACGATGGATTGTTAATGACATCACTGAGAGCCTGCTTCAAGTCCTTGGTCTCCATTTTGTTGAAGTCAAGCATAACAGCAGCTCCTTTGGTTTTCATGTGATTTATATTGTCAGGCTGATCAGCAAACAGCGGCAGGCCCACCATGGGAACTCCATGATAAATAGCTTCATACATTCCATTAGCCCCACCATGGGTGATGAAGGCCTTGGTTTTAGGATGTCCTGTAAATATAAATCCATTGTGTATGTATTTCAACAGAGTGTGATAGTAGATACACATGGAAAATGTTCCTTACCTAGTAAATCATTCTGGGGAATCCAGTCATAGATTTGTGTATTAGGAGCAAGAGTTTCTGGTTTCTCTCCTGTGTATCGCCACAAGACCTGAAATTACACACAGGATTCGGGTCTGAGGAATATAAGTGACATTATCCTGGTCCAGGTCAACACCAAGTGGAAATGTAGTGTAGCCAATCTGTCTACTGACATTTTTTGGAAGGAAAATGGAGAACCCAAAGGGAACCCAGAAGCTACCAACACTACCTGCTGTACTACCGGGCCACCCAACACATTCAGAATTAATTAAACAATTTAATTATACATACCACTCTATGGGCCTGCAGACGTAAGTGTTGTGCCTGTAGTGTATGTACCTGTTGGCACTTAAAATCCTTCAGAAATCAGATTGTGGATTATGTAACAAGATTAATTGTGTAAACTCAGACCTTCTGAGGAATCTGGCCGAGCGCTGAAGCGATGGTGTTCGCTCTCTCTTTCGTGAGGTTTTTTATCATGGAGCCCAGTGAGAACACTACAATACCATCATCTCCTGAGCTCTGGACAAAGTCCTCCATTTCCTACAAAATCAAAAAGCAAAGTTATTAATGAGACATTGGAAGCCTTGCACCTTTGTTTGAATTTTGCAGTTTGTTCCTATTCATGAATAAATCTGTACAAATATATATAAAAAAATGTTATTTTTCATAACTTAAATTAACCTGCAGTAAATCATTTGTGTGCTAAAGGTCAGCACAAAAACAAAGAATTGCATCTTGCATTTCCACCCACGGTACAGTATCCACACACAAGTGTTGTAGAAAAGGTTTAATAATCACTCAAAGATCTGTAGTAAAGGTCAGTGAACTACAACTTTGCATACATTGTCATTTTCCCAGGCTGAGTTGGATTGAGGAATGCAATGCTGTGTTCATCTCAAATTACAAAGGAATAAGATGGCTTAAAAAATAGAAGGTGGCAGACATGAGATTGAACTTACTTTTGGTAGAGGTTTTGCAGGCTTGCAGTGCAATCCACCAACAAATTTGAAGTTTGGGAGGAGTGGCCGTGGATATTCAAAGTCCCAATAGGTGCGGATTAACCAGATGTCAGCTTTGCCCATAGATTCACAACGTGTTGTAGGTTTGCCTGTGAAGTACAAGAGCAAGATGGCAAATAGTGCATCAGTAACTACACTGACTAGAATCCTATGTTTGTTTAATCTCACTCCTCTTTGAAGAGTAAAAGTATTTTTTGGAATTGTTTTTTTCTATACAGTTTAAAGCATAAATACTGAATGTAATTTAGAATGAGTACTTGGAATAATAAAAAGCCACTGTGCTACATCATACCAGTTATTTTGGTAAAATGTTATCGAAGGTATTTGTTTTGTGTAGTTAATGCCATGTCTCCTATGTAAAGTAGCATGTTCTATAAATGCTCTTAAAATCCATGTGAGATGCCCTGAGCAGAACACTGCAGGTTCATAAGGTACATAAGTTGGTGGAGTCTGCATCAGCCACAGAGCATCAATTAAAATAAAATTAACTATAGCAGTTTTTCTGTGTGATGTGCTTCTTATCCAATATCACCTGTGTACATTAGGTATATATTTGTTCTGCTTTCATGTTGAACCATTTTTCTTTCCCTTCACTTAATTTAGATATATTTACGTAATTTGGCTTTAGATTTTGAGAAAATCAAAATCTGAGAAAGTCTCTTTCTGCCTTTTGTCTGTGATTTCAGTTGCATGAGCTCTGCTTTTTATGGAGTTTTGTGAACATCATCAAAAGCAATTCAATTTGCCATGCCTGCACCGGGTCATTTATGGGTGATTCTCATTCTTCAATATTTACGCCTCCTGTCGCTCCACATTAATTTCAAAAGACATGAATTTGAACAGCCCCTTTTTGGTGTGTTTCATTATAGGTGAGGCAGAATATGTGAGAATGGTCATGCTGTAGTTCCAGTCCATGAGCTCCTCAGCAATTACTTGCATGTTGTGCCAGTGACTGTATTTGCCATGAGGCACCAATACTTTGGCACTGAGAAGTATTTCAGCAACAGCAGCATTGCCAAGGAGATATGAGATCTATTCATCATTGTATCAAGTATAATGGCAAATAAGCCACTGGTAACATTAGACAAGACTGAAAAATGGGAGGGTGGTACAATTGCCCAACTTGCATCTGTTGTACGTATGGTTAACGACCTTAAATGTTGTTGGACAAATGTCAATATAACCTTGTGGTAGGTCATTACCACATCCTGTTCAGAATGACTGTTAGAAAGATGCTGAAGCAAAAGTATCACTTCACCATATATTTAATTCAACATGCCAACATTTTCAGATTTCCTGTTCATTCATTCATTTTCAATAACTGCTTTGTCACTTTGTAGTGGATCAGGAGCATATGACTGCAAATTAGGTGAAAGGCAGGAGCATTCACCCCAGATGAAATACCAGTCAAATACAGGGCATCATACACTTATTCACACTAAGGGGGAATTTAGCATAGCCAATGTGCCTATGTGCATGTTTATTGACAGTGGAAGAAAACCAGAGAACCTGGAGGAAACTCATGCAAACTGATAAAGATTAGGATCATACCGGAGACTCACACTGGATACTACCCACTGCACCACTGAGCCCCTTCAGAGCTTGTGATTTGAATATTAAGTATTATCAGACACAAGATATAGACTTGAGATCATTGACTTAAATATGAAACATAACTGCCTGTAAGATTTTTTCATCCTAACACATTTTGTGAGTAAATAGTATTTTTTTTTCCGTTATTGGTGGAATCAATAATTAAATACATGAATACGCTTGCTACATGCTTTCCTTGTGTGATATAGTACTCACACATGGTCTTGTATTGAGGATGAGAACTAAATTGAGAGGATTTAGATTTTTAAGGGAAAAGAATTTTAAATAAACTAATTTCATTTATAAAAATTAAATCACAAATGAGAGATCATCATTTACCCATGACTTCTGTAAAGATGTAATCCCATTTCACCATGCCCACGAGCTCAAACGCTATATCTATGAAGTTAATAAACAAAATATTTTTCACTCTCTGCAGGAAACCCATGTAATCTGTGTAGCCCAGGCCAGCTCCTGGAACATAGGATGGGGGTGTCGGCAGCTGGCCACAGTGTCGCTCCATAACACTCCCAAAACTGAAATGCAGACTGTGGATAAATGGCAGGTTGAGCTTCTGTGCAAGCAGTTCCCCACATAAAATCACAGGGTCTGTCAGAAGAACATCAAACTGTTCCTTTCTCCACTTCTCCAGTAGATCTTCCCGTGCAAAAAGCTCCCTGCATAAAGCTTGATTCTGCTCAAATATACCGTCAATTAATTCGGTGAGCTTCAGAAGAGCCTGGATCATGTTGGTATTTGGCAGATCGTACATCCAGTATTTAAAAATCCTGTCAAATGTTTCAATAACGTCCTTTTTGCTATGAGGCACTTGTATGATCTCCACATTGTAGCCCGGAGACTGATCTGTCTTTATCGAAGGTGTAGCACTTTGGGTAACGATGGTCACGCTGTGTCCCCTCGCTATGAGCTCATCTATTATAATTTTGATGTTGAGCCAGTGACTGAATTCTTCAGGCCAGATTAAGATTTTCCCTGCTGTCACACACAGCGGAGTCTGGATCAGACTGAGTAAGAGCAGATGGCAGAGAGCAGCTCTCCCACATGCACTCATGATGGCAGGATGATCAGCCTTCTAGTTCAAACATGGAATAAGTCTGAGCAGAAAACCTGAAATCCCCCATTTCACCCGTGAAAACTTTGACCTTTATTCCCAGTAGTGGGGCAGGTATGTGACCACATATACACACTGACCTGGAAAATAGCAGGCAAAGTTTCACAAGTGCAGCAAACTCATGACATCAGCACATGACATCATAGGATCAGGAGCCCAGAAGACTTACAGAACGGCTGTAACTGAATACAAGCAAAAGCATTATGTCTTCAGAATACAAAACTGAATATCTGTATTCAGCCCATGATATGTTTTGAAAAGGCAGTATGCAGAAAACATTTGGTGAAAGTGGATGATGGATCTGCTGAAGTACCTTGGGTTTGAATTTGTGAATGCTGACATGGCAGCAAAAAATGTCATAAGGGCAACTGATATATGAAGTTCTCATTGACAGAAGTAACGTCTGTGCGCTTCACTATTATTTCTACTTCTTGATGATGGCCTTCACAGAGTTCCATGAATGCAGAATGCAGTTGATTTTCAGTACTTTAATATAAAACTCACAGACAGACAAATCCAAGTCATTATCCAAGAACAAGGTCATAATACAGGCAAAGGGTCAACAGAGCAAACAACTATTCCAGGGCGAAACCTAAAGTAGGAAAAACCAGAGAACAGAACAGCATCAATAACCAGAATATCAAGCACATAAATCTAAACCTTGGCAGTAGCAGACACGAGGACTGAAACCCGTTTCGCAAAGAGTAAATGTATGTGTGTGTGTGTGTGTGTGTGTGAGTATATGAACAGTCAAGGCATGGTGACTAATTAAATGTAGGTGTGACTGATTAATAACTTGGAGACTCAGAGCATGGGAGAGTGGCGGCCAGTGCTCTTGGGTATTGTAGCATGTTGCAAAGTCAGTGAGTGAAGACATGACACTAATAGAATGGGCTTTATGGTATATCTATCCATCTCTCCAACAGTCTCTTGACATGTCTGAGTTATTTGGTAGGGTGGCCTTTTTTGGCATAATTCTAAAAGATATGTTTAGTGCAAAAACACGACAGCTTATCATCCAAAGAAAACTAAACCCATGGTGAAGCATGGTGGTGGCAGCATCATGTTATGAGGCTGCTTCTCTTCAGCTTGAACTGGGGCTCTAGTCAAGATCGATGGAATTATGGATAGCTTCAAATACCAATCTATTTTGGCACAAAACCTGCATGCCAAAGGAATGGCTTCTCAAAAGGAAGATTATTGTTTCGGAATGGCCCAGTCAGAGCCCAGATCTAAATTAAATTCCCGTGGAATGACTTGAAGTGTGCTATTATATAGATCTAAAGCATTTTTTCAAGGATGAGTGGAATAAAATCAAAGATGCCAAATCAAGATGTGCCAGCTTGGTAGACTCTTACTCAACAAGAATGAGAGCTGTATTATAAGCCAAAGGTGCTTTAACAAAGTTTTAGTTAAGACATGTGCACAATTATGAAGCCAGGTAATTGTAAATTCTTTCTTTTTTATTTCTTGTAATTTATGCAATAAATGGCATGAATTTGAACAGCTCCTTTTTGATGCATTTTGGTACAGGTGAGGCAGAATATGTGAGAATGGTTGTAGTTCCAGTCCATGAGCTCTTCACAAATACCAGTGACTGCATTTGCCATGAGGCACCAATACTTTGGCACTGAGAACACTGAGAAGAAGTTCAGAAGCAACATTACCAAGGAGGTATACGATCTATTCATCATGATTTTATCAAATAAAATGGCAAATAAGCCACTTGTACCATTAGACAAGATCAAAAAATGGGAGGACGGTACAAGTTGCCCAACTTGTGTCTGTAGTATGCACGGTTAATGACCTTAACTGCTGCTGAACAAATGTCAATAGTGGGTCTGGAGCATTCACCCCAGATGGGACACCAGTCAGACAGGGAATCATGAACTTGTTCACACTAATGAGGAATTTTGCATAGCCAATGTGCATACATGCAGGGTTTTTGAGAATGGAAGGAAACCAGAGAACCTGGAAGAAACCCATGCAAACATATAAAACTCAAAGGATACTTTTAGAATAAGAATGGGAATTTTGGCTAATTACAGTTTGGAAAATGTGTAAGGAAATGTGTAAGGAAGATATTGAGTGGATAAAAAAAGTCTACACACCCCTGTTAAAATTGCAGGTTTTTGTGATGTAAAAAGTGAAACCAAGATAAGTCATTCCACCTTTAATGTGACATAGCAATAAAGAAATTCAGATGAAAAAAATACAAATGTTTTAGGGAAAAAAGGAAGGGATTTACAATAACCTGGCTTCATAAGTGTGCACATGCCATAACTAATCCTTTTTAAAGCACCTTTGGCTTGTAATACATTCATTTTGAGTAAGAGACTATCAAGTTGGCACATCTTGATTTGGTGATTTTATTCCACTCTACCTTGCAAAAATTCTTCAGTCCTCTTCAAGTTATTCCACAGGGATTTGATTTAGATCTGGGCTCTGAGTGGGACATTTCAAAATTTTCCTGCAGGTTTGGTTCCAGACTAGATTGGTATTTGGAGCTATTCATGATACCATCTATCTTGACTAGAGCCCCAATTCCAGCTGAAGAGAATCAGCCTCATAACATGATGTTCCTCCCCCATGCTTCACAGCGGGTTTGATTTTCTTTGGATGATAAGCTGTCTTGTTTTTGCACTAAACATATCTTTTAGAATTATGCCTAAAAAGATCTACCTTGGTGTCATCAGACCATGACACATAATTTAGGTGAGAATGTTTTTTGCTTTTTTGTTTTTTTATATGAGAGAAAGTGCTCCCATCTAGACACCCTACCCAATAACCCAGACATGTGAAGAAATTATTGGAGATACTGTCACATGGAGGGTATGACCAGTACTTTCCAGATATTCCTGCAGGTCATTTAATGTTGCCAGCCTTGCTCATAGGTTTTTGCTTTGTTCTTTTGTTGATTTTGGAGGGACATTGAGTAATGTCACTGAGCTATTTTTTCCACTTGTTGATGAAGGCCTTCACAGTGTTCCATGGCACATGTAATGTTTTGGATATTCTGTTGTACCCTTCTTCTGATGAATACCTTGCAGGAGATCCCATGCTTTGTAAGATCTTTGAGAACTGTAGTTTCAGCAGCTGGATGAACCCAAGAAGATGTCAACAAATTGCTAATCTTTATTTGGGGTTAATCAGAATCACTTCACCAATGACATGTGTATGATAATTATCTTTGAACGTAATTTTAAATGTTATTGGTTAATTCTAAGCTCAGCCACATATTCCATTATAAAATGGTCTCGCATGATCTTGGGTTCATTTCACAAAACCCTGCAATTTTATTAGGGGTGTGTAAACTTTTTACACTGTATAATGCATGAGGAAGACTGTTGGGAGATAAACTAGAATAGAGGAGGGGCTGGGATTAAGAAGATGATAGTTGGGATGAAAAGAGCAGGTTTCACATCTATGAAGAAAAGTTGTGTATAACTGGGATGAAGAGAAGCTGGAGTAAAGAGCAAAGAGGCCAAAGAAGGAGACAAAGCTGCCAAGAGGGGAGAGTTGGCATAAGAACCTGGAAAGGACACAATTAGCAATTTGATCATTTCTGTTAGCGTGATTAAAAAGAGATAATTATACTGAAGAAATCTTTATTTTAATTTTGGTTTAAAATTACACTAGACATCAGGGCTCTTCAATTACTTTCTCATGACGGTCAACATATTTAAATATAATTATCAGTGGGACCAAAGAAATTTCAGAATAATTATCAGATTTTAGTAGTTATATGTCAACATAAGAAACAACACTAAATACCTATATTTAATACCTATATATAATCCTGTCTATCAAAAGTGTTTATTAACCATGTGTTTAGATGTCAATGGTATATACAGTGCTAAATACAGGTGTTTGTTTTTATTGCATTCATGTGTGAGAAATTTGACTTACAAAGTTGACAAATTGACTCCAGTATGTGTAAAAATGTATTTTTCAGTCTGCTCCCTTTTGAACTGCCTGTTCACAGTATCTACATTTTTCTTTTTTAATGTAGACAGTGACATTTTGTCAGCAAGAGCACATAGTGAGAGAGCATCAAGACAGCATATAGGGACCACGAGAGTGGCTCTCCTATTGGAGGAAAATAATTTGGCACTTTTATTGCAAAAAATATTTTTTTGGGAAAAAATGCTTTCTAATATTTAACATTTGATCGAAGCCCAAAAATGGTGGCTGTGGGCCTGATTTGGCCTGCATGTCACCAGTTGAATAGCCATGTCATACATGATATAGAAAAAGCATCTCTGTTTAATTGCTACTTTCTCAAAAGTAATGGAATCATTTCAAAGTCATCCTGGACATGTACTTGTACATTTAACACAGAGCGCTTACATCCTCAAATGTATGTAAAAATATCACAGTAATTAATACATTCATATTCACATGTGTCACTCTTTCTTGCTCTTTGTTGGGGTCTTTCTGGAACATTTACGGAAGATCCAGCTGCATGTTTTCACCAAGATGAACACAATCAGTGTGATTATAGAGATCAAAAAGGCAGCCACATCCAAGCAGTGGTACTGATACCATGTGAGGTTATGAGCTTCAACTCTCAGGTGTTTGGCCCCCTTATTGCGCATCACAAACTCGATCCAGTAAACGGCCTGGTCTAGTGGTTTCATCGGTTGATCATGGTGGATTCGGGACAGCCTCATCATGCTCTCCTTGTAACTAAGAAAAGAAATACACACTAAATAGAAACCAAAAGTTCTTGCAATAGAATCTGGCTTTTTTCTGTCTTAATTCTGTGACCTGATATGGGCTAAGGTACCAGACTTCTGGGATAACAATAGGGGGCCTCCAAGTTAATGCTCTTTCCAGTAGACAAGAGAGGGGCGAAAGTAAAACTAACACACAGTTTCCCATCCAGGGATTTGTGAACCCCTGGGAGTTCGTAGTGGCTTTGCAGGTAGTTTGTACATCTCTGATGGAAAGGTCAAGTGTTAAAAATTAAATTTAAATAATATATGTTATTATATATGTTAAAACTTACAGTAATTAAAACAAAGGTATGCTAACATTTTGTTGTATCTTCATATAAGTAGATATCATTTGAATTACTCATGGGTGTTGCTCTGTCATAATAGTTCTTGGCACATGAGAGTTAAAAGTAAAATATTGTGTTAGATAGCTAATTCATAGATAGTTAGATAGCTAAGCTTCATGGCTAAAAATGTCTTGTGAATGTTTTTAAAAATTTTTTACATATGCACCCTTAAAGGGATCATAATCATAAATAGCCAACTCTTATTGAAATCACAATATCAACTCACGATGGATTGTTAATGACGTCACTGAGAGCCTGCTTCAAGTCCTTGGTCTCCATTTTGTTGAAG
>JAQQZU010024187.1:5000-12041 GCA_030068025.1 Parauchenoglanis punctatus | reverse complement strand
AAGTTATTTCTGTGACCATTGTGAGTTTTTCTTTCATTGCCTGAAGGGTACCAACAATTTTGTCCACGTGTGTAGATTCATTCTCGGATCAGATTAGCAAAGCGAGCTTATTGTACTGGCAGAGACAGACTACCAGAGACACCAACAATCTCTGCTTCTTCCTTCAGAGTTTGTTTTTCTTCCTAATGCCTCTAATGCCACATGTAATGAGAGGTTGTATATTAGAGGATAAGATGAAACCACACATAAGTTCTTCTTCTGAACTAACTGCAGGTGGGAATTGTATTGCTATCTCACCTTATTATCTTCCATTTGAACATTTCTGTGTCCAAATGGACAACAAAACAGCAAGTGGCTAATCAAAAGGACCTTTTCTCTTTTTTTTTTTTTTTTTTTGTGGTGCTGTCATTCACATTGAGGAAGCCTAAACTAGAAGCAGGTGTTTTGTTAGTTGTGTGTAAAAAAAGCACTGTGGCAGAAAAACACCTTTCAGTTTAGTTTCTTGCTTCACATCTGAGAGATCTTGCTATTTGGGTTGTTTAAATAAAAGGTCTGCATGTCAGAAATAATAGAAAGAATGAGATGAAAGCAGAATAAACAGTAATAGTCAAGGTGAGGTCCAACCTGATGGTGCCTTTATCGATTTGGTCCAGTTCGTCGTCCGAGGCCCGGACCGAGAGCCGGTGATGAGACGGGTACGAGTGCTCAGTGCAGATCTTCGCCATTCTTCTCCTTTTTACTCTAAATCCTGTTACAGCATTCAGCTATAACACTGCACACAAACATCACACTGTGGATTCTAGTGTTATTTTCCATTTATTTCGTCTCTGTGAATGGGCTGTTACTATAGAAAGGATAACATATCAGAACAAGGCCATTAATATAAACCTGCACTACTGTCAGAGCTGCTGTTATAGAGAATTAACCAACAGGTTCTGACCAATCAGAATGCAGAGCTGTACATCTGACTGCAGCAGCTTAAGAGGCATTCTACAAACCAATTGCAGCATCTGCCATCTGAGCGCCGGACCTAAAAATACACTGCTTTGTGAAAGAGTCTAAACATTAAACAGATCAGAAGGCAGAGCATCGCGAAGATCACAATACACAACTACCAAGAAGCATCAACACTAAGACCCAACTAATAAGAGATTTTTGGCACCGATATTGATAGAAAAAAGCTATTTCCCATAACCAATATTATCGGTTTTATTATTGGTATTCTACCCACCCCTCGATAAAAAGACAAATGTCATCATTCAAACAGAAATGAATGAATATATTGTAAATAGTAGAAAAATAGTCATGCAACTATAAATGTACATAAAAAATGCATTTTGAATTATGTACACAACAGAATTACTTTCATTAGGCCGATATACACAGTTTCCAGTTAGTTCAGAATGCACCAGCAATAGTCCTTACTATGAGGGAGAATCAAAAAATCAAAGGTAAAATACATTTAATGGCTTTAATAGAAGTAACTTTGAGAATAGTTCATATCACTTTTCCACATAGTCCCTATAGAAAACGATGCATTTGTTGTATCGTTCAAGTATCTTCTGTGTTCCTGCAGAGAAGTTGTTTTTGGGCCGCTCTGGAAGCACGCTTCCAGATCTGGGCTGTAAGGAGGATGTGGAAGATGTTCGAACCCACGCTGCTGCACTGTCCCTACTGTCACTGCTGATGTATGAGGTCATCATTCCTCTTCTTTTCCTGCGACTTGTCGGTTAAAGCTCATTTTGCAGCAGTGGTTAGTAATTTGCACTGTTCGCTGTTTGCCCATGCGCTTGGAAATGCGCCAGAATAGGCCCCTTCATGTCCCAAAAGAATGTTAGGGTTAGGGTTCACCCTAGCGCACAAGGGCACGTTGTTCTTCAATGGTGCAATCTCGCAATGGAGCGACCATGTTTCTGCCCTTGTGGCTGCCACTCGAATAAAGGCTGAGCGCTGGACTCTTCGTGGTCGAAGTATCCAACAGGCAATGTATGAGTAAATATGTTTTGCTAGCTTCTCTTTGTTTCGATTATCGTGTAATTTAAAAATGGCCTTTAGTTTTGAGATTTGATCACCCCATCTTATCTACACTGCACTGATCGACGCTTCCTGGAAGGGCTATCTTTATACTTTGGACAACCTGGTCACCTTATCCAGTTGTGCCCCGTCCGACCAAGGAATCCCAAAACGGGAAACTTCAACGTCTATCAGGCCAAGGGGCAGCACTGATAGGTGTCGCACTGTTCCATGGCCCCGCGCACCGATGTGAAGTTCCCATCTCTCCCACTTGGTCCTCCATTCCTAATTCTCCACTCCAATTCAAAGCTCTCATTGATTCTGGATCCGCAGTCAATCTCATCGACCGATCCCTGGTCAAGCGTCTCCATATACCTCATCGTACCTGCCCGTTGTCACGTTCTGTCACCGCTCTAGATGGGCGACCCCTCGGGAAGGGCAAATTAGACGAACTCACGGAACCATTGTATTTCCTAACTCTCAACAATCACCACGAGCACTGTACATTTTTTCTAATGGACATACCCAATGAACCCATTGTATTGGGCTACCCCTGGTTGGCCACCCATCAAACCCAGTTGGATTGGACCAAGAGTAAGCTATCCAACTGAGGCCAACTCAAAACTCGACCTTTGTAATGCCTACCATTTGGTCCGTATCCGTGAGGGTGATGAATGGAAGATGGGATTCATTACACCCAACGGCCACTACGAGTACTTGATGATGCCATTTGGCCTCTGTAACAGCCTTCCAAGCTTTAGTGAATGACGTCCTTTGGGACTTCTTGGGTCACTTTGTATTCATTTACCTGGATGACATCCTCATCTTCTCCACCTACCTCAAAACTCATCGTCAGCGTCTTCTCCAGCACCGCCTATTCATTAAATTGGAAAAAAGTGAATTCCACACCACTACCATGCCCTTTCTTAGATTCATCATCACTCCCTAAGGGATGTCCATGGACCCAGTTAAGACTACCACCATCACCCAATGGCCCCTTCCTAGGACCATCAAACAACTCCAACACTTTCTGGGTTTCGCCAACTTCTACTGACGCTTCATTAGGAACTACAGCACGGTGGCCTATGCCCTCACGTCCCTGCTCCGTGGTAAGCCTGGAACGTTGCTCTGGACTAAGGATGCTCAGGAAGCTTTGGACACCCTCAAGGCTCGGTTTGTTAACGCTCCCATCCTTACTCATCTGGATCCCATGAGACCTTTTGTCGTGGAGGTGGACGCCTCGTGCAATGGAGTTGGGGCCATTCTGTCTCAAACATCTGCCTTGGATAGCAAACTCCACCCCTGCACATACATCTCCAGGAAACTCAGCCCCACGGAACAGAGGTACGATGTAGGGGATCGGGAACTACTATCTGTCAAATTGGCTTGGAAGAATGACGCCACAGGTTGGAAGGGGCCATCCGTTCCTCATTTGGACGAACCATAAAAACCTTGAGTATCTCCGTGAAGTCCGATGTCTCAATACCCAACAAGCCAGATGGGCCTTAATTTTCACTAGGTTTAGGTTCACCATTTCCTATCGGCCGGGATCAAAGAACGGTAAACCCGATGCTCTCTCCCGTCTCCACTCGCCTGACGACAATCCTGCTCCCCCATCTACTATCTTAGATAAGAAGTGTGTAGTTCGTCAGGTCCGATGGTCCCTCCTGAAGGATATTCGTCGAGCCCATGATGTCTGTTGCCGTGGGAGGGGTTATGAGTTCCTAGTTGATTGGGAGGGCTACTGCCCTGAGGAATGGTCATGGGGACCCTGCCCTCACTCAGGAATTTTACAACTCCAGGCCTGTTTGGCTGGGCCTTCGAGGGGGGATTCTGCTTCCCGCTGTCACAACAAGAACAACTACACGAGCAGACGCGCCTCCCATTACTACAGCAATGCGATCGGACACGCCAACAACAACATCGGCCCCGCTTCCAGGTCACGGGATATAAACATGGAAGTCCTGGACCACTCGTTGCTGTTTCATGATGTCGGTTACGGCTTATGCTACGAGCCTCATGCTTTTCTACAAGCGTTTTCACCCTGGATTCCTCTGATCAGCTGTTCCTGGCTAAGGTTTGTTTAAGCGCCTATTCCAACGCTCGGTTTTATTTCCGTCATTGTGTGTGTGCGTTTCATTTCCGCGTTTGATCTCCTGTTGTATTTACTGCATCACGCTCACTCCACGCTCCCTCTCTGCTCGTGCCACGGCACGCGTCTTCTACTCTGTACCAGCCCGCTATGGACTGCTCTTTCTCTGCTCTACTGCTACCACGCACATCTTCCACTCGTACGACAACCCGCCACTACTACAGTATAGCACACGCCTTGAGCTCCGCTCCGCTCCTGCAAAGCTTCACTTCCACCTCCAACCCATCCCCTGGTAAGACCATTGACTCCTTCTATCAGTGCACGCCGCTGTACTTGAGGTTTCGACAACTTCGACTTGCCTGGACGTGATAAAATGTTTAAAATGTATAACTGGAAGTTATATATTTCTGTAAAGCTGCTCTGTGACAATGTCCATTGTTAAAAGCCTTATATGAATAACAATGAATTAGACTGGTGAGCAGTAAAGTGTGCAGGAAAATCTCCTTTAAAGCCCAGACAAAGAGCTAACAGACACCCATTGAAGTCTGTGCATCTATTAATGTCTGTTAGGTGTTTGTGTACTCACTGTTTTAATGAGAAGAAAGATGAACGCTCATAGGACAGCAGGCTGTTAAGGCAGACTCACTTCATGTTTCAGTGGGAGTGGATGGAGTGTGGGTGGGTGCGTTTTGTACCAAAAAAACATCTTGATGTTTATTGGACAATGTGCTTTTTGTTTGTCCTGCCTGGTTTCACGGCTTCTGCTAATGATGATTGGTATATCTCTCAAAGGGGTAGAACCTTGTAACCTACTGCCAATCAGTAAATTGGGAATGAACATGACTGACACAATAGTCAACAATAGAAAGTTGTGCGACCCCTGTTTTAAAAAAATGTTTAATCCATCTTCATCACTCAATTACAGCATATATTCAATGTTAATATAACTAATACTTTATGACACTTTATTTATTTAACTATATGTAGTCCTGTCCAAAAGTTTTGGAACAGTCACACAATTTTTTTAATTTTGCCTCTGTACACCACCAGAATGGATTTGGAAAAAATTCATCAAAAGGTGATTGATGTGTAGACTTCCAGCATTAATTCAAGGTGTTTAAAAAAATATTGCATTACCCATTTATGAATTGCGTCTCACTATAAGGCCTCCACATCTCACGATAAAGTCTGCACGTTTCACTACAAGGCCTGCACGTCTCACTATAAAGCCTGCACGTCTCCCTATAAAGCCTACACGTCTCCATATGAAGCCTGCACGTCTCACTATAAAGCCTGCACATGTCCCTATAAAGCCTGCATGTCTCACTATAAAGCCTGCACATCTCCATATAAAGCCTACACGTCTCCATATAAAGCCTGCACATCTCACTATAAAGCCTGCACGTCTCCCTATAAGGCCTGCACGTCTCACTATAAAGCCTGCACGTGTCCTTTTAAAGCCAGCATGTCTCACTATAAAGCCTGCACGTCTCCCTATAAAGTCTGCACGTCTCCCTATAAGGCCTGCACCTTTCACTATAAGGCCTGCATGTCTCCCTATAAGGCCTGCACGTATCCCTATAAGGCCTGCACGTCTCACTATAAGGCCTGCACGTATCCCTATAAGGCCTGCACGTCTCACTATAAGGCCTGCACGTCTCACTATAAGGCCTGCACGTCTCCCTATAAGGCCTCCACATCTCACAATAAAGCCTCCACGTCTCACTATCAGGCCTCCACGTCCTACTATAAAGCCTCCAGGTCTCACTATAAGGTCTCCACGTCTCACAATAAAGCCTCCACGTCTCACTATATAGCCTCCAGGTCTCACTATAAGGCCTCCACGTCTCACTATAAGGCCTGCAAGTCTCACTATTAGGCCTCCACGCCTCACTATAACACCTGCACATCTCACTATAAGACCTACACATTTCAATATAACACTTGCACGTCTCACTATAACACCTACATGTTTCACTATAACGCCTCCACATTTCACTAGAACGCCTCCACATTTCAAAATAAAGCCTTCACGTCTCACTACAATGCCTGCACTTGTCAGTATAACGCCTCCATGTCTGACTATAACCCCTTCAGGCCTCCACATCTCATTATAATGCCTATACGTCTCACTATAACACTTACACGTCACACTATAATGCTTACATGTCTCAGTATGATGCTTGCATGTATCACAATAACGCTTGCATGTCTCAGTATAACGCCTTTAAGTCAAGTCAAGTCAAGTCAAGTTGACTTTACGTCTCAGTATAACACTTACATGTCTCATACATGTCTCAGCATAAAGCCTACATGTCTCACTATAATGCCTACATGTCTCAGTACTTACACATCTCACATTAACATTTTGTGCAAATGCCAAAAGCATTGATGCAGCATGTTTTCTGCTAACAAGCTGAGCAAGAGCAAGTAGAAAAGCTCTGAAACACACTGATTTTAATTTCACAGCCAAAAATGATTGGTATTCACATGAGGGATTAATGAATTGTTAAAAAAGCTCAATTGATCAACAAGAGAGCAGTAAATCCAGTGATTTCCTGCCATCTGGAAAATAATCTGATCATCTGTTCATACCCCAGACCAGGAAACATCATCGCTTGGAATAATCAACTCATAAACAGCTAACTGACCTGAACAATATGGCTGATTACTAAGAAATAACACACACACACACACACACACACACACACACACACACACACACACACACACATAATTGCAGAATTCAAAAAAAATTTTATTAGGGTTTTATAATCGCTATGCTGTAAATTGTGATAAAAGGCAGTTTATAGGCTTATAATCCTCAAAAAACTAAATATTTAATCAATTATTTGATGTCTGGTTTGCTGAAATTGGGGACAGGGTGAAAACAACGATCTCTGGTTCAGAAAACATATACTCCCAAATATTCTTTG
>JAQQZU010024186.1:0-12042 GCA_030068025.1 Parauchenoglanis punctatus | reverse complement strand
ATATATAGATTTATAGAGTCATAAGTTTATATTCTGTGAAGCTGCATGGTGACAATATCTGTTGATAAAAAGCACTAAACAAATAAAATTGAATTGAATTGAATTGTAGCAAATCTACAGCTGAATCTGTCCTACAGTGATAGTGATAGTTTTAGCGTTAGTAGAAAGACACAGTTGAGGTAGACCTTCACAATTTCATGTCTTCACAATTTCATCCTTGTAATGTTGGATATGCACAGCAATGACAGTAACCCCATCAGAAGTGGTTAAAAAGATCTCAGCAGTTGGTTCTGCTTACAACTATCCCCAGATAGCACAGAAAACAACATCATGATCCCAATGAGAAAAGCAAAAGATCCTATTTTCTGGAAGCATGGACTTTTTTCCTCAGAAAGCAAAAAAGTACACCAGTGTATTAGAATTTAGGGCAGCTTGGCCTTATGTCCTTCCTAATGATTTTGGTGACACCATCACATATTGTGACATTCCCACAATATTGAGATGGTCAAATAAATAAATATCTGCTGAGGAAGTGGATACGCTCAGCAGAGTGGAGCTTGCACCCTGAGGTGATGTAGCAAAGATGGGAAATTCTCATCTTTTTCCAACATCATGTATTTTTCTCCCTATTAGAGATGAACACCCTTCTGGGACAGTGCCCATGACAGAACAAGGGGCATTCTATATGCATTCATACATCCATTACTGACTCTGCCCACACTACACACCATTTGGCAATCAGACCACAGTGGCTTATTTCATGACCAAAAGAGCAAAGTTGACTTCACTGTGTTCAATCTCCAGAACACACATACAATGGCTAATTGGTCACCAATTATTCGTCTGGAATTATATTTGTTGAAGCAGAATTTTTGGACACCAGGTGAAAGGACATCACTATAGTCTAGAAACAGAGTACTATCATGATGGGCCACTCCACATATTTCCATCCTCAGAGTCTCTATTCTGTCGCCAGTGGAGTGAGTATGACAATCATATCCAAATGTCCTTCAAGTCAGATTAAGTCATTTTCTTGTGACCTACTGGTATAGGTCTTAAAAAACACTCCCCCCCCCACCCTATATAGATCCTTTTATTAGGAGATTTGAATCCCAACAATGCCACAGCCATCCATGGGTGAGATTCTATAGAGCAAATTTGTCCATGTTCTCTGGGTAGGAGGGATGGCATCACTATCTCTCGCCTGTCAATCGCTGCAACACGTGACAATTCCAGGTGTCTGTAAGCTCATGTATGATGAACTGGGCAGACAGCACTTTCCTTGAAATGTGTTATGCTTCCCTGTGGCAGATCATAATGATCAGTTAAACAAGATATGGAGACCTTAATCTATGACTTTGCTCAGCAGTTCTGTAGCAGGCCTCCAATGTAAACTCACTATCTACTGAATGATACTACTGAACCGAACAATAAATCTTAACCTCTGGGGCACAAACAATGTACTACATTTGGTTAGTTATTGAGTTAAGCAATAATATAATTTAAGGCTTTATATATGCAAGCAGGATATGCAACATTTATAGTCCTTAAGCCACAGCTGACAGCTGTCTATATATTTTTACATATTTAGTATCAAATATTACATAAAAATCTGTACATAGCTCCCTGTTGATAAAAGAGGGAAGTAACTTTGTTGCTATTGGACTATTATCTCCCAGGCGGTCTCTTTATTCAACTAGTAAGGAAATATAACTTCCAACATTTCTTAAAGAGACACTTTTTACAGGAGATAGTAAATCAAAGGCTGTTCTACACTTCTGACATCTTCATACTGAATGATGTTGGAAGCCCCAAATTCATCTTTCTTAGAAGTACAAGATTGGAAAGAGTACTGTTATCCTGAATCAAACGTCTCTTGTGTGAAAACATCTCAAAATGTAGTGGCTAGAATTGTTTTATATTCTATGTTGGTGTTTGCAATGGTTGTTACAGTTCTAGGGAACTCTATGGTCATCATTTCTATAGCTCATTTCAAACAACTACATACACCTACAAACATTTTGGTGATGTCTTTGGCTCTGGTGGATCTGCTTCTGGGACTTACAGTAATGCCATTCAGCATGGTCAGATCTGTGGATGGCTGCTGGTACTTCAGTGAAGAATTCTGCTTTTGGCATTCAAGTTTTGATTTCTTATTCACCGGTGCATCAATTTTCCACTTGATTTCTATAGCTGTAGATCGTTATCAAGCTGTATGCCACCCACTGCAGTACCATACAAGAGTAACTACACCTGTTGCATGTCTTATGGCAGCTCTGAGTTGGACTTTAGCTGCAGTATACTCTTACAGCCTCTTGTTTACAAAAGCAAATGTGGAAAACCTAGATGAATACATTGCATCTATAAATTGTTTGGGAAGCTGTATTTTTTTTATTAATACACTATATGCTGTTTTAAGCACATTTATAGGTTTCATTTTGCCATGCTCCTTCATGATCTGCCTGTATGCTCAAATATTTTTAATTTCTAGAAGGCATGCAAGAAAAATTGGGGGCACAAAACAAAGCAGACACAAAAGAACCATGACAGAGTATTCACAAAGGGTAAAACATGAGAACAAAGCAGCAAAAACTCTTGGAATCATTGTAGGTGCATTCAATTTCTGCTGGATGCCATATTTCATTACATCTGTTGTTGATCCTTTTTTTCACTTTACGACCCCTCTTGGTCTTTATGAAGTGTTTATCTGGTTGGGTTACATTAATTCATCTTTAAACCCTATCATATATGGCCTTTTCTATCCATGGTTCAGAAAAACAATGAACCTTATTATAACTATGAAAATATTTACACCACACTCCTCTGACATAATCATTTATGCTGCATGATATGTTGTTCATGGTGTAAATGCATTTATATTACAATCAGAACAGTTTGAACTTGTTGCAATTGTTTGGTTCTGTTTTATTTGTTTATTTAATTCAATTCAGATAGGACTCCACCACTCATTAAATATAGGACTATGTCAAACAATTTTAGTAAAAATGTTACATTCTGTTAATTAATATATGATATATCTTGGTTTAGAGTCTTAATATAAAGGTCTGCCAGTATTTCACAGTTGGAACATTGATATTCAAAAATCTTTCTATATTAAAAGCCTTAATCCTTTGACACAGAAATCAATATAGTAAAATTATTTTTTTAGATAAAGTTTGATAAAAATGGTTTTGTTAAAATGAAAAATTTTAATGTTAAAAGTTTTTTATTCACTGTTTCATTGTACATAAGCATCATTAGTAACATTTCCAAGTATTATTGGTTACAACACTTTATAGTGTATTGAATTGAAACTACAAAGAACTTTACACAGAAGATCTATTAGAACTATTAGTACAATTACTAGTACAAAAGGATATAACTGTCAAAGCATTTAAATGTAGCAGTTATAAGAAATGATAAAGCAATGGTTAGACTAGGTTGGCTGATGTTAGAACAAAATTGTATCGGCGATGATTCTGTTCTTTCAGGTTCGATCTGACTTCTGTGGGTGAAGGTATCTCGCCGTTTCGGATCCGGGGATCAAGCAGAGATACAGATACAGCGTGTAGGTGCTCAATCCAAAGTTTATTGTGACAAAGACAAGTTTATATACAGTAGCCTGGGTGTGTGTACATGTCTGTTTGTGTGTGTGTGTGTGTGAGGGTAAGTGGGCATGTGTGGGGGTGTGTGTAGGTGTGGGGGTACAGGAAGGGAGGAGGCAAATGTTTTGCTGGGTGTGAAAGGTGTGAATGTCCTTCTGGGGGTGTGTAGGGTTGTGTGAGTGCTATGTTAGAATGTTCAATTCAATTCAATTTTATTTGTATAGCACTTTTAACAACAGAAACTTATGAATCTATAAAGTTATATATATAAATCCTCCTCTCACCTCCCCTACTTGGGGGGTGGTATGTGTCTTCCTCAACCTTGGGTCCTCTACCAGAGGTCTGGGAGTTTGAGGATTCTACACAGTATCTTACCTGTTCCTAGAACTACACCTCCATTGTTTTGCCTGGAATCTGTTGGAGCCACTCTCCAAGATTGGGAGTCACAGCCCCTAATGCTCCTGTTGGAACCACTTTGGACTTCACCTTCCACACCTGTTCCAGTTGTTCCTTCAGGCCTTGGTACTTTTCGATCTTCTCATGCTCATTCTTCCTGTTTCTGTTAGCTGGGATTGCCACATCTATCACTACTGCTGTTTTCTGCTCCTTATCAACCACCACTATGTATGGTTGGTTGGCCAGCAGCTGCTTATCTGTTTGGAACTTGAAGTCCCACAAGATCTTAGCTCTGTTGTTCTCAACCACTTTCGGTTGTGTTTCCCATTGGGACTTGGGAACTTCTAGCCCAAACGTGGCGTGGATGTTTCTGTACACTATCCCCGCCACTTGGTTATGCCTTTCAGTATATGCTGTTCCAACTTGCATGTTGCACCCAGCTATTATGTGCTGGACAGTCTCAGGGGCATCTTTGCACAGCCTCCACCTTGGGTTCTCCCTACAGTGGTAGACCACTGCCTCTACTAATCTGGTGCTTAGGGCTTGTTCTTGTGTTGCCATGATCAGAGCCTCTGTGCCTGCTTTTTCTAGCCACTGGTAGGATTTTCTGATGTCAGCCACTTCCTCTATCTACCGGTGGTACATTCCATGGAGGGGGCTTGGTCTTCCATGGTGCTTTCTCCTCTTCATCATCATCTTCTGTCTTCTGCTGCCTGAGACATTCTTTCATCAGCTTGTCTTGGGGGGGCCATCTTTTTGATGCATTCTCAGATGATCCTTGTTCCATTCTGGATAGTGGCTCTGACACTCACTAATGCTCATCCCCCTTCTGTCCGTTGTTCATAGAAGCTGGATATATATATAGCTTCCTCATCGTGATGCAGCTCTTCCGAGTTGGAAGAATGGCTGGGAATTATCATCCAGCTGTGCCAGACTACACAGCCCCGCCTTGCTTGTTAACACTGGGTTTGGCATGGTGGGGATACTCCAGCTTGTTCTGGTGGATTCCGACGGGTTGGAGTGCTTGCCGAACTTTGATGATGGTGCTGTGTGGCCATCGGCATCACAGTACATATATTTATATCCCTAATGAGCAAACCTGTGGCGACGGCGACGGTGGCATGATATGAGATGACAAAAAGAAGAAAACTTGAGAGGAACCAGACTCAAAAGGAACCCATCCACATTTGGGTCACACTGTATAGTCCAATTACAACTAACATACTTTAATAATAGGGTCAAGTTAATGTGTGGATGCCAGGATGTGTGTGTGTCCGCGTGGGCTGTGGGTGTGTGTATGTTAATGTATGTATGTCAGGATGTGGGTGTGTGAAGGTGTGAAACTAAAGTCACAGAAGAAAATGGGACAGACAAATGGTCTCTGAAAGCTGGTGGGGTGTGCTGGGTACGGATCAATTCATATGCTAACTTGGGAAATACAACATGATAAAAACAAGGTTAGTGGACAAAAGTTAGTGGATAGAAAAATGCGAGTAGAATAATGTAGACTAAGAATTTTATCTAACACCTGACAAACTCAACAACAATCTAAGGTACTCCATGTAATCAAAACAGGGCAACATCCAGGTGTTTCAACAGGTCTCTTCCAGCCAAGGATATCAATCACTTCATTCTCATATGGACCCACACATTTTAAGATATTGCAGAATAACATTTTAAAAAAGTAATTTCTGGGGGAAAATAAAAAATTGTATATATCAGCATAGGGAAAATTAACTGTTCGCATTAGACACTGTAGATGGAAAGTAGTTTAGACAAGAAATGTTACGGCTACAGGCCTACAGATAATGGCAGCAGATTAGGGCAGCCAGCCAGCCAGCAGGGGTGCTAGATCCATCATTGTTTCACTTTTTAGAAGTGTTAAGCTTTCCATGTTTTTAACAGTCTTCGGACGAGAATGTGATGAAAATGGTAGATGAATATAAATTTGTGTGTGTGTGTGTGTGTGTCAGTCCAGTCCTTGAGTGTTCAGGAGTCTGATGGCTTGGGGGAAGAAACTGTTACACAGTCTAGCAGTGAGGGCCCGAATGCTTCAGTACCTCTTGCCAGATGGCAGGAGGGTAAAGAGTTTTTGAGAGGGGTGTGTGGGATCTTCCACAATGCTATTGGCTTTGCGGATGCAACGTGTGTGGTGAATGTCTGTGATGGAGGGAAGAGAGACTCTGATGATCTTCTCAGCTGTTCTCACTATACACTGTAGGGTCTTGTGGTCCTATACAGTGCAGTTTCCATACCAGACAGTGATGCAGCTGCTCAGAATGCTCTCAATAGTCCCTCTGTAGAAGGTGGTGAGGATGTGTAGTGGGAGATGGGCTTTCCTCAGACTTTGCAGGAAGTAGAGACGCTGCTGGGCTTTCTTAGCTATGGAGCTGGTGTTGAGGGACCAGGAGAGGTTCTCCACCAGGTGAACACCAAGGAATTTGGTGCTCTTGATGATCTCCACAGAGGATCCTTTGATGTTGAGTGGAGAGTAGTTGCTTCATGCTCTTCTGAAGTCAACAATCATCTCTTTGGTTTTGTCCATGTTCAGAGACAGGTTGTTGACTTTGCACGAGTCCGTTAGCTGCTGCACCTCCTCTCTGTATGCTGTCATTCTTGCTGATGAGACCCACCACGGTTGTGTCATCGGTGAACTTGATGATGTGGTTTGAGCTGTGCATTGCTGCACAGTTGTGAGTCAACAGACTGAACAGTAGTGTACTGAGCACACAGCCCTGGGGGCACCACTGCTCAGTGTGGTGGCTGGAGATACTGTTCCCAATCCAGAAGGACTGAGGTCTATCAGTCAGGAAGTCCAAGGTCCAGTTGCAGAGAGAAGTGTTCAGGCCCAGCAGGCTCAGCTTCCCAATCGGGTGCTGAGGAATGATTGTCTTGAATGCTGAACTGAAGTCTATGAACAGCATTTGTACATGTGTCCTTGTTGTTCCGGTGTGTGAGGGCCAGATGTAGGGTGGTGGCAATGGGATCATCCGTAGACCAGTTGGGGCAGTAGGCGAATTGCAAGGGGTCCAGTGAGGGAGGCAGCAGGGTCTTGATGTGCCTCATGATTAGCCTCTCAAAGCACTTCATCGTGATGGGTGAGTGCAATGGGATGATAGTCATTAAGACAGGACACTGAAGACTTCTTTGGCATGGGAATGATGGTGCTGGCTTTGAAGCACTTCAGGACAGCAGCAGTGCTCAAGGAGATGTTGAAGATGTCAGTGAGAACATCTGCCAGTTGGTCTGCACATTCTCTGAGCACTCTCCCAGGGATGTTGTCTGGTCCAGCAGCCTTCCATGGGTTAACTCTGTGAAAAGTTTTCTTCACATCAGCAGTGGTCAGACGCAGCACCTGGTCACTGTGAGAAGGGGTGATCTTCCTCGCTGTTATGTCATTCTGTGCGTTAAACCATGCAAAGAAGTTGTTAAGCACATCAGGTAGGGAGGCAGCACTGTCACAAGCAGGTGTAGTTGTCCTGTAATCAGTGTTGGACTGGATGCCCTGCCACATGTGCCACGTGTCACTGCTGTCTTGAAAGTGGCTGTGGATTCTCTGGCTGCTCTGATGGCCTGAGACAGTTTGGCCCTTGCTGTTCTTAGGGCTGCCTTGTCACCTGCGCTGAAGGCAATGTCATGGGTCCTCAGCAGCTCACGCACCTCTGAGATTACAGCTTCCGGTTGGAGCATGTAATGATGGTCTTGGAGGCAGTGACATCATCTATGCACTTGCTGAAGTAGCTGGTCAGTGATGACATTTACTCCTCCAAGTTGGTGTTGTTGCCATTGGATGCAGTCTCCCTGAACTTATGCCAGTCAGTATGCTCAAAACAATCCTGAAGAGCAGAGACGGCTCCTGCTGGCCAGGTTCTCACCTGCTTCAGAACCGGTTTGGTGCATCTGACAAGCAGGCTATATGTTTGCCTTAGCATAACAGAGATATGGTCTGAGTAGTGAAGGTGGGGGTGGGGCTCCATGCAGTGCGCACTGGGAATGTTTGTGTAAGCAAGATCCAGCTTATTTGTCCCTCTCCTTGCAAAGTCCACATGCTGATGGAATTTCGGGAGCACTGACTTGAGATTTGCATGGTTGAAATCTCCAGCAAAAATAAACAGTCCATTGGGGTGTGCATTCTGCAGCATGCTAATAGCCCAGTACAGCTCACAGAGCACATCTTTAGCATTAGCACTGGGGGGAATGTACACGCTGACAATGAGCACAGTGGTGAATTCTCAAGGTAAATAAAATGGTCTGCATCTAACAGTCACAAACTCCACAAGCGATGAGCAGTAACTAGAAACTAGCACAGAGTTATTGTACCATTCCCTGTTTATGTAAACACACAAGCCACCACCACAAGTCTTACTGCACAGAGCTGCTTTTCTGTCGACACGAAACACAGTGAGCCCATCTAGCTGAATGGCGGTGTCCAGAACTCTGTTGCTGAGCCATGTCTCTCTGAAAACAAAAGACACAGCAATCTCTAAACTCACATTCCGCTGAAGTCGGATGTAGTCCAGTTTATTTTCCAGGGATCAGACATTAGATAGTGGAATAGACAGAAGAGCCGGCTGGCTAGGACTAGCTCTTAGCCTAGCACAGACCCCGCTCGGTTGCCCCGCCACGCTTCTGCTTCCTCACACACTGATTACAGCAGACCCTCCACTGGCTGCTGGCATCAGGCGATGCTGAGGACTGGAGGCCTGTTTTCCGCAGCAACCTGAGGATGCATAGCATCTCCAACAGGTCATCCTGCAGGTCAATTAAATGTTTCTTAATGTCCAGCAATGTTTGGAATGGGTAGACATAAACACCATTTGTTTCGATGTCCATATGCCATAGAAGTCATGCCAAGAAGCAAAATAGCACCATTTTGGATCCGGAGTAGCCGCTGTATGCTACTGTGGCACCACCAGGTTACAGACTTACAGCTAGACTTACCCGGATACAGAGCTCCAGCCTGCCACAGCCAGCCTGCTGATCTACTGACCTGCACCAACAACACTCCTCTAGACACAGAATCAACAGCCATGTTTGCATGTTCCCCACTTGTACTCACTTAGAGAAAATAAAAGAGCATGCTTTCTCAGATACCCTCCCCCAGTTGGACTCCCATCATGCAGTGCCTCTGGGATTCCAGTGTGTGGCAGAACCAGCTATCTGAGGAAATGGCTCTCCCAGGAGATGCTGACTCATTGGCATATAGCACCAGCAGTCACCACTCTTCTCCTTGGTCCTGTCTGGGATGCCCAGCGACTACTGAGAAAATAGACTTCCATTCCTTTACACATTCAAGAGGCTTGCCAGTAAAGAATGGTATGAAGAGAGAGTGAGCCATCCTTACAGGACAGGTGAAAAGGGCCTACTCCCCCCCCCCCAAAAGAGGAAGGAATCGATTACCCACCCTGAAAAAAATGATTCTGTCCCAATTTGGCCTCTCTTCCAACCAGGCAGCTGCCCAGTTTCACCAGCCACAGAGATCCTGGAAAGGGTCACCATGGACCAGTTCCTGAGGGCTCTCCCATTGGAGGATAAAAAAGAAATCAGCATGAAGGTTGTTAAGACTGTGAGATTGTCAATGCCCTAAAATGCACCCTGGCCATACTAGATATGGGGAGAGGAGAAAGGAAAGGGTTTTGTCAGGCCGAACTCAGACCTCCTCCCCAAACCAGCAAACTTGTTTAACATGCTGTGCCATTCATGCCAAGGCCCAAACCAGCATAATCACATGACAAAGCTCAACAGTAAACCTTGGATGACCATTCAAACAAGCAGAAGTCTGGCAGTCACCTGCATACATGAGAATGTCTGGGAAGTGCCAGCAACAGAGGTCTGGATAGGGGAACGCTTAGGTGAGTGGCCACTACTTGTGGGCCTGGTTCATGAGATGCTGGTGCCCCTTGTTTCTGGTGGTTAGGTTTCTCATCTGACCCAGCACCAGAAAAAACAAATAGGTGAAGAATGAGAAGGCAGGGGTCCACCCGGCAGCACCAAGCACACACCCACCCTGCCCTCTTGGCACATGACAAGGACAACACACCAGAAGTGCAAGGTGAGCCTAACATAACCAATCACCCTCTTTCTGTGTTGTCCCAAGAGACTACAAAGGAGGGAAACTGTGAGAAGGAGAAGAAACTTGGGTCCAGGTGCTGGAGATTGACAGGGAGAGACAACAGCCAGAGCAAGAGCTTTCTGTGGCCTACTTCATAGTCAGGAATGGTCATCAGTACTATCACTGTAACTGCCATGGAGCCCACGGGAGCACATAACACACTATTTAAGCTCCAGAACCACTTCCACTGGCCTGAGATGGTGGCCGAGATACAGAACATTCTGATTATCAACATTCTCTTCAAGCAGGTGGGCATGGACCTGGTAGGGTTGTTCCTGAAATCCATCTGTGGCCCTAAGTATGTGCTGGTACTAGTCAACTATGCCACAACGTATTCAAAGGCTGTCCCCCTATGAACAGCAACATCAAAGAACATTGCTAAGAAACTGGTCTTCCTCTTCAGCCAGGTTGACATCCCTAAGAGGAAGATCTATACCCCACACAACAACAGGAGTTCAGGGAACTAGAGAATGAGTTCTGGGACATCTCCGTAACCATGGACTCATTTGGCACAGTACAATATAAAAACCACACCTGGCCCCATCATTCGCCAGCGGCTTTAATGGGTCCTAGAATTGCACCACCAAGCAACTGAGGAGGAAGTGGCAAGGATGCTTAAGGAAGGGATTATATAGGAGTTCACCAGCCCTTGGTCCAGCACAATTGTGGTAGTACCCAAGCCTGACAGAAGTCTCAGGAAGCTGAATGCAGTGTCGGAGTTCATCAGCTACCCCTGGCATAAGAGGATAGCCTCAACAAGAGGCTTGGAAAGACCTGTTTTATATCTGCACTTAACTTAATAAAGGTGTCTTTCATGCCAGAGGCCAAGCAGAAACAGTAGCACCACCAGTGGCCACTGGCACTACAGAGTTCCCCCCTTCTACCTCCATGGAGTGCTAGCAACTTTCCAGTGACTGATGGACATTGTCCTTGATCCACACTGCCAGTTTGCTACCACCTACCACTCCAACACCAGGCAGGACCACTTACAACACCTGAGGGAGGTGCTGTACAAACTCTGTAGAGGTGGACTCACTGCCAACCCGCTGAAATGTCACTTGGGACCCACAGAAGCACAGTACCTGCTGCTGGAAAAGAAGGCATAAGCCATCTAGACCTACCCCAGGCCCAGCATGAAGAAACAGGTACGTGCCTTCTTGAGGTTGGTGGAGTACTTCCAATGATTTGTGCTAAACTTCTCCTTTGTAACTTCCCTCCTCTCAGATCTCACGAGGAAATGAGAGCTTCACAGGGCTAAGAAACCCTCACTTCAATCTCCATTTCCTGATGCAAACAGTTGCCTTGGCATACTCTACCAAAACATCAACAGCAAGGAACACCAAGTAATTTTTGTGAGCCAAAAGCTGACCCTGGCAGAACAGTGATACACTGCAGTGGAATGAGTCACCCTGGCTACATGGGCTGTGGAGGAACTCAGTTACTATCTAACATGCTGACACACTAGTCACATATCACACACTGCTCCAATGGATGTCAAGGGCCAAGGACACAAACAGCAAGGTAACTTGGTTTCTATCTCCCTAGGACTTCTCATTTCAGGTGTAGGGGGATGTGCGTGTGTGGTTTTGGGTGGGGAGGTTGGGGTTCAGCGGCACTCCAACTCTTGCAGTCTGCAGCACCACCTCTGCATCACCAATGTTGTGGACATTCAGAGAGGGCATGGCCAGAGGGTGGGGCTCTATAACTCTGCACAGCTCAAACTCATTTATCATTCACCCTCCACAAGGTTCCAGGGGAGTATAAAAGGATGGCATGCTGGCACCTATGTGATCACCAAATACTAATTATTGGGGTAAAGGGGTAAAGTTTAAAAAAAAAAAAATATATATATATATATATATATATTCAGCAAAAAAAGAAACGTCCCTTTTTCAGGACTGTGTATTTCAACAATAATGTTGTAAAAAT
>JAQQZU010024185.1:0-12045 GCA_030068025.1 Parauchenoglanis punctatus | reverse complement strand
AGTATCAGGAAAAAGGGTATGTCCTGTTGTTTATTTTGATATGTGAAACATTGTGGAATAGGGAAGAATTTACTGTGAACCAGCTGGTTAAAAGGGATTTGCAAAAATGACTAAAAAGGAAAGGAAATAAATAAGTCAAGAAAAGGGCTAGCACCATGTTTGCAAAGAAACTTGAAAAAAAAATCAAAGAAGAAGGACTTCTGTAACTACACAACATAGAAGCACCCAGGAACACCAGCAGCAGACTGGGCAGAATAATTGTGAGTAATTCAAGAAAAATGTGGAAAGAGCAGCAAGGATAAGAATTACTAGATCAGAATTACCAGACCACAAACTATTCAAAACAGGATCAATAAGAATGGGTACAGAGTAGAGTGCCATGCCTTTTTCCATTTGGTGATGAACGGAGCTGCTTATTTGCTTCCTTCAGGTAAATCAGCTAATGCAAACCATTCTGTACCTTTGTCCTACTTTACATAAAACCTTGATTAAACCAAATTAGAGTTTGACTAGTGTGGAGGGTGAATACTATGAGGCAATGACACAGGAAATAGGGGTGCAGAGGACATTGTTGCAGCACACTGATATTCAGGATTGCTTTAACTGCAAATGCAGCTGTAACTGCTAACATAACAGCAACCACAACAACAACAACAACAATAATAACAATAGCAACAACAACAACAACAACAACAACAATAATAATAATAATAATAATAACAATAATAATACGAACAAACAAATATAGCACCCCCTGTGCCATAACAGCCTACGCCACCCCTTAAGCTAGATCAGTGGAGTGTGGTTATGAGAGCAACGGGAGCTCTGTCTTAAGAAATGTACAAAACACAGGTGGTAAGGTGTTTTCCTGCTCTTTTGAATACTGTACATCTGACACAACTGCTGGACCAGCATACTCTCAAAATATTGCCCTTGGTCAGAGCATATATGGGATGTGGCAAAACTGATTAAACCAATGCTGTACCAAATGCCTGGGCCACAGTACTTGCCCTCTGGTCTTTGGTGCAGATAGCTTGAGAATACTTGGTGAAAATGTCAGTAAGAATTAAAACATTCTCTTACAATTCTCCCATAACTTGCAGGTTCTAAGACTGTAAAAATCAATGGCCAACGCTCGAACTTTGGGCTGGACAGCCTTCCCTAGCACACATCTCTGACAGTGTTGGCACAACCATTCAGCATCTTGGGTCATGTTTGTCCAGGAACATTGGTTCTGTAAAAGCTGAAGGGTTCTCTCTGTGCCCTGATTCCGCAGGTCATTATGATCACTATGCAGGACTTCCTCCTGCATACACTTTGGAAGAAACAACTGGAAATTCTCTGGGCCACCACCTGGGGTGTGCCCAAGATGATACAATACCTCTACTTGCTCAACCAGCCGATCCCATTGATGAATCAGTGCCTTGCTGGATCTGGACAAAGATTCATGGTCTTCAGCCCCTTGATGTTGTCTATGGTACTTGCACACCAGCCTGATGATGGGATTAGACTCTTGCAGCAGACCAAAACCTTAAGGTGTATGGCAAGGAAGTGCAGTTACTTATACACACTGGCCCTCTGTGGCAGGTAGCTGGCAGGCAACAGCCAATGTTCCAAGTGGCAGGACCTCTGTATCAAAGATAAAGCACTCAAGATACTGCTAGGATAACACATCAGCATTTTCACTGCTTTTACCTGAGTGATAGTTGATGGTACAATTCAAGGTGCTAGTTGTGAGGCACACCACTGTACAATCATCCCCAGTTTAGCAGTCTGCAAATGATTCAGAGAATTGTACTCAGTTAGTATATTAAAAGGATTCACAAGCAAGTATTGCTAAAATTTTTCAGTCACCACCCATTTCACTGCAAGAAGTTCAAGCTTCATGGAGCTATAATTCTCCATATTCCTCTCCATAGTTCTTAATCATCTGCTGGCGAATGCAACTGGATGGACCTTCCTGTCATGTTCTTGTGAAAGAACTGGACCTAATGCCCCATGGCTAGCATCTACTTCTAAAATGAAGGGCTTTTTGAAGTCAGTATAAGCAAAAACAGGAGTAGACGTGAGCCTTTCCTTCAAAGACTGAAAGGGGGAGGGGGGGGCTAGGCTGGCCATCAGGGGCATTTTTAAAGCAACCTCACCTATGGGGGAATGACACTGAGGTTTACTGTTAAGGTGCCCCAGCTGTCTAACCAACATGTTCAATGGGGCTTGTTGCCAAATAATGTATCAGCTTTATTTTGTGACACAAAAAATTTCTCCTTATTAAGTATTAATAGTGTGATGTTGCTATAGTGTATTGGCAGGAAGCTGAATTTTGGAGATAAACCATCAATCTTATGGGTTTTTTTTGTGAACTTCAAAAAGGACAGTTTACCATTTCATGAAAAACTCAGCTGCCTATGTATCTACATTCAGCCAAATAGGCTTATGGAAATCACTCTCTCCTTTTTGTCCTACTTTACAAAACTCTGATTAAACTCAATGACAGTGACTGACACATAGACCGAAAAAGTTTGCACACCCTCAGGACACAACATTGTGTGCTTGCTTATTAATGCATTCCTTCATTACATTGAAATGTCTTTAGAATTCAGGCATATTATTAAAGACTGAATTATATAACAATGCAAGATTTTCCTTTTTTTCACTGAGAGCACAGGGGGATGCAGACAGGCTGATGGACTGCATGGAAGGTCTTTGTGGATATTTCTGTTACATTATCTGCAAAAAACACAAGTTTCTAAAAAAAATGACATACAAAATGAATAAAAAACAGAGCATATTCACCCCAGCCATGAAGAGATGATAGGAGGCTGTCATCAGCTTTAGAGGACAGGTTACCTGTAGCTCGGACCATAGGTCACGTAGATCCAAAATGCACCAAAGGTCCAACATGGTATGAGGTGAGTAGTGTAAAAGGAGCAGAGAGACATGATGAGAAGGTACTTATAACAAATCCTGCGTCATGCTCCCTGTGTGACTTTGATGAAGGTCTCAGCATGGCACACTCAGTAGAGGATATCCAGGTGTTATACTCTGCCCTTGACAGTTTGGAAGGGTGAAATAGAACACAGATGCAAACATAGTGCAACATGTATCTCAAAGAATAAGTTGTGTGCAATGTGTGTGTATCAATGAAAAAAAACAACTTGGTAACAGTTTAATTCAATTTTATTTGTATAGTGCTTTTAACCACAGACATTGTCACAAAGCAGCATCAAAGAAGTATATAAATACTTATACTTATGAATCTATAAATTTATCTATATATCCCTAATGAGCAAGCCTGTGGTGACGGCGACGGCAGCAAGGAAAAACTCCCTGAGGTGGCAAAAGGAAGAAACCTTGAGAGGAACCAGACTCAAAAGGGAACCCATCCTCATTTGGGTCACACTGTATAATGCAATTACAACTAATACACTTAATACTACGGTCAAGTTTAGAGTACAAGACTGTTCGTGGTGATTTGAGTCTTATGCCATTGTAGCAGAACTGCTCATGTCAACAGCAGTCCAACGGCATCTTCACAGTTCTAGGTGTATGTTGAGGCACTTTATAAGGTGTTATATTTAACAGGAGCAAGTGGTTTCCAAGTGATGACTCCAACCAGGAGTAAGACACCGGATGGGTCAGGCAGGCCAGGAAAGCAGAAGGGGTCAGGATCACTGGAGTCTCAGGAGTAGCATGTGCAGCTCAGCAGACAGACAGACAGACAGACAGAGAGGGAGAGAGAAAAGGCAGATTGTTAAGTATGGTCATGGTCACCTAATGGTAAGGAACAGAGTGTATCATGTGCTGAGTGCAAGCAGGAACTCCGGCAAGACTAGCTATGAGAGCATAACTAAAAGGGAGGGCCAGAAGGTAACACAGGCATGAGGGCCCCCTGGAACATAAAGCATCTAGCCACTCCACAGTCAACAAACCTGAGTGAACATGCGAGAGTGGGGGTGATAGCATCCAAACATTGCAGTTTACCAAAACATTCTATGCCTGAGAACCCTCCAGATCAGGCTCGGCTAAACATATACATTTTCAGCCTAGATTTAAACATTGAGACTGTGTCTGAGTCCCGAACAGTAATTGGAAGTCTGTTCCATAATTGAGGGGCTTTGTAAGAGAAAGGTCTGCCCCCTGCTGCAGCCTTCACTATTCAAGGTACTAACAAATAGCCTACACCTTTTGATTTAAGTAGGCGTGGGGAGTCATAAAGGGCCAGTAAAAGTTCGCTCAGATATTGAGGTGTGAGACCATTCAGTGTTTATAGAACAACAGTAGTATTTTATAATCTGTACGAAATTTGATCGGAGTACTTCTGTACTGTACGGAGTACTAGTACTTCTGTCTTAAATTATAAAAAGTGGTGTTTATAATTTGTAGTGTTTCTCTTCCTCTGTGTGTGAGACAGTCATGATGTAAATAATTATGAAAATATTGTTAAGATATCAGTGTGAAGCATTACACAATGATTTTAGGATATAAACCAAATAAAGTATGTCATGAGATGAAGATGAAGGCAGATGCAAATTTTGTTATAAGTTTTATTAATTAGATTATCAAGTGAATCCAATACATGTTCAACAAATGTAGTTCAAAATAAAAGAGCAAAAAAGGTTTAAAAAAAGGGTCAAATCTAATGAGGGCAATTAGCAAGCATCAATATCAGGGTAAAGCCCGAAATCTCAAACAAGGGGCAGTGCAAGGTTAAAACCAGAATAGCAATACAAAAAACTCTAGGCTTGGTGGCACTGGTCCTACTTCAAGGGGATGTGGAAATGGAATCCTTGTATTCTTTGTGGTAGTGATTGTGTTGATGTATGCAATTAGCTAGCCAGTGATTGTGAATGGGACAAAGTTCATGGATGTTGGGAAATGTAGTCCATGCCGACCATGTTTGCATGTCACGATGTGTTCTGGGATGTTTCCTTCTAATTACAATATTACCTCAATTTATTTCTACTGCTCATTTTATAAAAAGTAAATATGCTGTAGTATTGTTACAAAACAAAACAAAAAAAATGTATGGTGTTTCAGACCACAATTAATCAAAGCCTGATTCAGGGTGCGGCATTGGGAATGCCCAATTGGCAAAGGTGAGGTCTGTGCCGAAGGATGTTCATGAATATCCATTGGTGCCCATGATTATTAAATTCAGGGGAGAAAAGCATAGAAAAGTGGTGGTGGTTAGTTCTCACCTCACCATCTACTAATTCTGGGAACAATTTGGCCAGGGTTTCAGGTGTTAATAAAGCGCATGTGCCATAATGAAACTTTGGGGGATACCAGGGCACCATTGGCAAAGGACACGGTCTCAGGGCCATTTGCATCAGCTCTGCATCAGGGGACATGGAAGGTGTTCAGGGCTCTTCCCCTCCACTCTCTACTTGGATTTCCCATTGGAGAATTCATGAGACAAGACCCTGAAAGATGCTATTGATAAAGTTAGAATAACGTTTGGTCAAAATCTCTAGTCTTATATTGCACTAACCATTACTTGCTATTTTATTATTAAAGGTTATTAAATATTTCAAGTGATGCAGGACTGAAACTAAAGAAGAGACAACCCACTTGTTAGTCCTGAAGAGCCTTAGGGATACTGCCATTGTACTGTTCCATGCAGCGCATAATAATCCCATGGCTGGGCATTTGGGATAGGATAAAACATTGAACTGGCTCATGGCTTATTTTTATTGGCCAGACATTTGTAGTGATGTTCACAGGTGGTGCACAAGTATGTTGCAACTGTCAGTTGGTAAATCCACCATTCACCCCAGAAGCAGCATTGTTTCCATTAATCAAGGTCCCCTTGTTTGAGTTGGTATGGACCTTGTCATGTCATTACATCTGACTGCATAACGGCATCGTTTTGCATTGGTCCTAGTGGATTATGCATCACAATACCTGGAAGCTGGTTCCCTGTGGAGAGCACCTATCAAAATTCCAGAGAGCACAGCTTGCAGGAAGAATTTTCTGATTTGTTTTTGTCTCTACTCATTAATATTAACCTTATTGAGCACCACATTGAGACTCATCCGGGTGTGGGTGTATGCAGGGTGTATACTGCCTATCTGAATACAAGAAAATGTAGTGATTTTAGGCAGCAGTTGGAGCATCCCAGTGGTCTTGGTGCCCAAGACTGACAGGTCAGTCCATTTGTGTGGGGACTTTAGAAAAGTTGACGTCGTATCTAAATTTAATGCATATTTGATCCCTTGCATTCATAACTACTCTATCGGTTAGGCACAAATTCAGCTCTCTGTATTTCAAGCAAACAGAATCCATGCATAAGTAAACTGCTGATAATTACACACAGGTGAGAATCACCCTGCCTTACCCTGCTAGTTTACCTGGCCTCCTCTTGTTCCACAGCTGATGCTGGACCATGCCCCACTGCCACAATAGTATAAAGTTGTAGAAAATAAATTATTTATAATTGAACTATCTGGTATCATGCACCTGAGGATGGATTTTCATTTGAGTCTAGTTCCCCTTATGGTTTATTCATCATGTTGTCTAAGGGAGTTTTTCCTCACCACTGTTACCTCAGGTTTGCTCATTAGGGATAATTTTGTAAATTTTAAATTTACAGCATATCCCCAGTCTATAGTAACTCCATTTAATTTTATCTCTTTTTTTTTCTTTTTTCTTTTTTTGTGCATTAAAGTTTGCACACACTGGTGCCTTTGGCTTGAATCTCTTGTCTATATTTGTGTAATAATAAAAGCAGTTGCAGTATCCATTCTCTTTTTCTGTCCAGTATATAATTAGTGACTACTGCACTGTCTCATCCTGCTGCACTGTTTGTCTGTTGCATTGTCATTTGGATGACATAAGGACAGAGAAAAAAACTATACCAACAAGGTCAGGCAGAACACTCCTATGCTGTGCACTGGAAGTGGCTGCACCCTGCAAGAGAGAAGGTTGGCATGTTGGAGCAATGTGTATCAGTGATGAGGACTAGAGCCATTAAGCTACAGAAACCCCACAGAAAGACCTACATAGAAACGTATTCCATCCTTTGAGGTGGTACTTATTACTGTACAGGTAAGCTCCTCCTTAGAATATACTGTATATTCAAAATAAGAGTCTAGGTTATGCTTTGAATGGATTTCAGTGACATTCATATGGAATCTTGAAGTATTATATTAGAAGGGATCTGAAATTTGAAGGTAAAGCATGTTTTATTTTGTCTCTGTGACCTTCAGAAACCTTTTTCCATTTGGTGATGATGAACTCTGCTTATTTGTCATTTGCCAGGCAACTCGACTTATGCAAACTACTCTGTCCCTTTTATCCTGCTTTCCATGAATTCTAGTTAACAGGCTGTCCTTCGTTACACTGACATCACTGTGAGAATTCAGACAGATTATCAAAAGGTGAACCCAAGTGTGTGGCAAAAGTATTCGACTGTCAGGACCTGCTCCTCATGACACACGCGAGTGTGTCCGATGGATTCGGCCGCTCGCGTAGTGATTTGATATCTCCGTCGCACACAGTGTGGAAGCGAGAACTTCCACAGGCACACACTCCCAGCCAGATCACGTGACCCAAAATTGGATGCTGATGCAGCCAATCCAGAGACAATTAGAAAATGTTTAAAGGACTCTCAGTTGCGCTTCATTGTTGCGAAGCATTAGTTTAGCCCTGTGACGCTACTGCCAAGCCGTGATATACCCATGTTTGTGTTTCTAGTGTTTTGGACTCTGCCTGTTGTTTTTGACCTTTGTGTTTTGGATTACCTTTGATATCCAGTTTTCTGATCGCTCGACCTAGTTTATGTTATTGGATTACTCTACTGCCTGCCGATTTTGTACCTCTGCCTCGTGTGTTTTTAAACTAAACACGATGAATTTCACAAAGCCGTCTCCTCACCTGCTCATGTGTCCAGCCACATCCCGCAAACGTGACATCAACCCCCTTAAGTCATCAGATTTGTCTGGATTACAAATAACACTTACATAGATTGTTCCAAGTAGTATTTTTATTGCAAATGTAACGTTTCCAAGTTAGTATATGGATGGAATTATTGTATTAATCTGAGTAATAAGCTTAATACTTGAAATCAAGGCTAGGTTCGGCTCAAGGGAGAGAATTGGCAGTGACCAGTGTTTGAATAGAAAAGATAGTTACAGCATTTATTTAACACCCAAAAAATATTATGAATCAAAAATAGAAAACAGTATAACACACAATATCCCTTGTAGTCAGTCAGTGTGAAAAAATAAGTCAGTAATCTCAATGTTCAAGTTCAGTTCCACTGGGTGTCCCACTTGGAAAAAATTAAAAAAAGAGATGTTCCTTGTACAGCAATTGTATTGCTGAATAAAGGAAAAGTAAAAGAAGCAAGGCCTTGTGACTCACTACCCAGGCAGTGTGTAAGTGATTTTGGAGATCTCATAGGAAAAATAAACTCTTATCTGTATCCCAAGGAAATGTGTCCAGAATGCATCCAGTTCGCAGTCTGGCAGGTTGATGGGCACCTGCGGCATTCACACTCCTTAACAGAATCGCTGGCTCGCCATATGAACAATTTCTCTCTATTAGTGCTGTACAAGATTCTGTTATCACCTAACACTTTAAGTATAATCACTTTAACCTCAAATGTCATTACTCAATCTAAATCATGGACCTAAGCGCCAATACAATGTAGTATCAGTTCAAGAAAATGACTAAGAACACCGTCAGTAGTAATACAAGCGAGTGGTGTAAAGTGCTACATTCACAGAGTTAAACATACCTTTTCTTAACAGTAATTAAACCATTAACTAATCAATCCATGTATATCATGTCGTTACGTTCACATCATCTTTACAATGGCTCTAAGCCTGAAAACATGAGCCCGTTAGAGTAACCTTGTAGCTGTAAATGTTATATACAATGTGCTTGAACCTCATGTTGCGCCATGCTGCTCGTTTAACAAAGGCGCATATGGTCAGAAAAGAAAACGCCGTTCTAAATCACTATGGCAGATTAACACAATAACAATTACATTCTCAGTCATCTCCGACTGTTTTTTTACTCGAAAGATGTCATACAATAACATAAAATACAAAGCTAGCCCATTAAAATGGCTCATTTATACCTTCTGAATGAAGGTGAACTAGACCATGGCTAAGACAGTTCGCTGGCAAGCGTTTTTCACTTAAGTTACACTCACCGGAGATTCGACGATAAAAAGGGAAAAAACACTTCAGAAGCAATTCACCAAAACAAAAACTTCTTGATGCTACAAACTCAGAATGAGGGTGAAAATTAACTTTTACAGTGTCAAATGGTCCTTTTTTCTTATTTTGTCACTTTAGTAGTAACTTCTAATGATACTCTCCTCTAAGGGAATCCAATGTCCTCTCGTGCAACCCAAATGGTGGTGCAGCCACATACTCGGCACACCGCCATCTAGAGACGGGGAATACTGAAAAAAACAACACTGGTAACCCTGTGCATTTTAAGTGGGCTACACAAACAAATATGCCATTACAATACATGTTCAATGTCAAAATTAATTTATCAGTAGATCTTCAAAAAGCAGAAAAATTCTTTGTAAATACTCAGTTTCATAAGATTACTATGTGGTAGAACCACTTTTTGTGTCAATAACAACTTTAAGTCTGTTGGGATAAGTACAGACCAGCTTTGCATAGTTTGGGATTTTCTTCCATTCTTCCTGGCAGATTTGCCCCAGGTTCTTCTGTTCGGTTGGATGATGCTTGTGGAGCTCAATTTTCAGACAGTGCCACAGATTCTTGATTGGACTGAGGTTTGGACTCTGTAGAACAGTTACCTTTTTGTTGTTCAACCACTACTATGTTGGTTTGGCCTTGTGTTTGGAAGGTGAATTTTCTGCTGAAATGTGAATTTCCTCACAAGCTCTAGTTTTTTAGTAGACTGAAGCACATATTCAGTCCCTGATGAGGAAAAGTATCCCCCAGCCCAATGTTGCCACTAAAATATTTTACTGTTGAGATGGTGTTTGTTGGGGAATTAGGAAGAGTGTCAGTGCTCACATCCTTAAAATCCTCATTGGTTCTAATTTCCATGGCTTTCCTTCAGATTCAGAGTCTGACTAATGGTAAAAGAATTAAAAGTGCCTTTTTTGAATTAGGAGTCTCTTTTATCCCAAAAAATTATAATAAATTTTTAAAAAATTAAATAAAAGAAATAGCTAGGTGGAGTGCTTAGAGTTTATAGAGCTAGTATTACACCCAGTGGTCAAAAATAGGAAATGCAACTAGTGCTAATAGACATCGATATAGGTAAAAACATTTTTGCCCCGTGCTCACTCTGTGAAAATTTTCAGTGGAGTAGGAACAGACACAACTGTTAATAACAAGGTTTCCAAATTAATGTAGTATAAAGATATTCTGTGACCCCTAGTATCTTGTTTTATAGCAAATCATCTGAAAGAATTGCAATACATTTCTGCATAATACCAAAGTGCAGATACTGTGTCTATGATGTATAGAACTATTTCTAATGTAAGACATGTTGCAATGATTGAGAGAATAAGAGGGATTATGGAATGGATAATATCCATCAGTAGTACACTATATGACCCAAAGTATGTGTACACCTCATAATCACTCCCATATGTGAGCCTTTGTATAGGATGTCTTTTTCCTTTCACTGAAACGAAGAGTCCCAAACCTGTTACAGCATGACTATGCTCCTGTGCAAAAAGCAAGCTCCATGAAGCCACATTGTGGTAAGTTTGGAATGGAAGAACTCAAGTGCCCTGCAAACAGTGATCCCAACCCAACTGAACACCTTTGAGATGAACTGGAATCTCGACTGTTCCCCAGGCATCCTTTCCCGACATCAATGCTTGACGTCACTAATGGTCTTCTGATTGAATGGACAAATCCCCACAGCCTTGCTCAAAATTCAGTGGAAGGCCTTTCCAGAATAGTGGAGGATACGCTGCATGACAATTTTTTTGAAAAGTCTTGCTTCCTGAAAAGTTTTTTCTGATTGTGACAGGTACCTACTGGATGCACAAATATAGTTTTGGTTTGACTGCATCATGTAGGAACTCTGAGAAATAGACATTTATATGTTTACTGACAATAACGTATTTAGTCACGTTTATGTTTCACATAAGCTATTAAATTCAACAGAATTAAAAGTGTTTTGCTCCTGATCTTCTTTTGTATTCAATGTCTGGTGCATCACATTGCAGACTGTGTTATCAGATGTGGATTGCCTGTAGAGCACGTTTCAAAATCCGGGTCAATGTCACTGTCAGTACCCTGCATTGCAGTTTCTTCATCTGGTTCGTCTAAGGTCCAATTCTCTGGTGGTTTCAGAATTGGAAGACTGTCGATTAGGATATTCAATTGACTTCTTGTTTTTGGCTTAGAAAATGTATGCAAGCCACCTTTATAGCATGCTGAGACACCGTCAAGCTCTTTCAGACCTGTCCAGGCATGCTCAGGATGTCAACTTCCACAGAACAGCTTCCAACCAGGCCTGATTCCATGCCTGGACATGCCCAGGCTGCACACACTGCTGTTGATAAGTCGCTTACAGGAGCGAAAATGTTTGGATACAAACATAAGAAAAAATCATTACAAAACTGAAGATTTCTCTGAAATGGAATGTGATGGGTAAATTTTGATGTGATATGTGCACCCAAAAATCGACAAGAAACACCCAACAGTGATCAAGAAGCAAAAACTTTGTTGTGCAGTGATATTATAACAGCAAAGGGGAAATATAGCCACAATAACCACTGGTGCTATCACCAGATTAACACAACACACCAATTGAAAGAGTTCTTTTTGACTAAGCTGAGAAGGGTGAAAAATCACTCTTTCTCTTGCCAGATGGTGGCACTATGCCAGAGAGCTCCATCCATCCATTATCTATACCGCTTTATCCATCTGGGTCGCGAGGGAAGCTGGAGCCAATCCCAGCATCTTCGGGCGAGAGGCGGGGTACATCCTGGGCAGGTCGCCAGTCCACCACGGGGCCAACACAGGCAAACAGCCACACACGCTCGCATTCACACCTATGGGCAATTTAGAGTAGCCAGTTGACCTAATC
>JAQQZU010024184.1:0-12047 GCA_030068025.1 Parauchenoglanis punctatus | reverse complement strand
GCAATTTAGAGTAGCCAGTTGACCTAATCTGCATGTCTTTGGACTGTGGGAGGAAACCGGAGCACCCGGAGGAAAACAGGCAACTTTGGCATCACTCTGAAACATTCGTCTCTCATCAGTGATTTCCATCTGGGAAAAGCCACACAGGGTTTATCCGTGTTTACCCTCGCTGTTGTCCATCCTGAATTGGCTGACCTCATCTTGCTTCATGCTTTCACTTCTTTCAAGAAGATTCATGGTCCCTTACTGTTTCTTGTGTAAAATAATAATTATGATCCTCCATATATACAAAGTTTGGGTCCTCAAACATGTTAGCCAGCAAACACTGATTCCTTTCATTTTTCTTCATCTTTCTTCTGGATTCACGCTACCACTTGTAGAAACACGAAACTCAGAAGGTTGTCTCTAGAGGTTTGTCTGTGTTGGATTAATGTAGCACCATGGAGGCGCAACATGGCTAACCCTAACCCTATAAATGGCTCATTCTAAGCTTATGAAAACACAATGTTTTGTAATTACAATTATTTGTACACTAATGAACACGTACTTATGAATACTCTATTCCATTCAGCTAATAAATTTCCCTAAGTTCTCAATGGCATTCCCATTACCTGACCTAGTGAACTAGCATAACATTAGTCAGCCTTCCTATGCATAAACTTACACACACTCAGGAGCATGTGTAGGATATGAACACTTTTACCAACTTACAGGATTTTTGTGAATACCAAATTTCTTGTCTTAATATATAAAGGATTTGCAAACACATCTATTCATATGCAGCTTGATTAATGAGGCAGAATATTTTTAATGAGGTTAATCTATTTATTATGTCTGAATTTTATTCAGAGAGTGTAGTGGCGATGTGGTCGTGGATAAACTACGTTGGTGCAGAACCAACGGTGTGAAAGATTACTGCATCAGTCGTGTGCCTGTGACAGAATGTCGAGACTGCGTTGTCCATTTAGAGGATTTAGGGGATGAGTATCTTATCCAGTAAAGAGTGAGTGGAATGTGAGTCATTTCCAATTAATGTCCAAGTCTGAATTAATCTGCTGTTCATAAAGAGGCTACTGCTGACTTTTGACTCGTTCTGAGAATAACCGATTCTTGCTTTGATTATTTGTATGTCATAATTACATTAGATATATTGTGTGTTTGTGTGTGAGAGACAGAGAGAGAGAGAGAGAGAGAGAGAGAGAGAGACTCAAGTCTCAAAGATTATTGCAACTTAACCAAACCTAGTGCGATAATTACAGATGAAGCTGTGCACTTGTCTAAATTACATTGTAAATGTGGGTCTCATTTGGAAAACATTATTAGCCTAGATCTAGAAAATTACCAGAGCACCAGCAATGAATGGAAGAAAAATTTGTTTTTGGATATTAGTTTCATAGACAGTATTAAAACATGGCCTTCCAGGAAGGTCTGATCAAATCACTTCCATGTCAGATTGAATGATGTTTGTGAGATTCTGTGTCAAATATATTATTTGTAATTGATTTTGACTTAAGATTTTATTGCCAGGTGGTATAGGCACAGTGTTTAGCGTTGTTGCCACACATCAAGCTCCTTGGTTCAATCCCTTTCTTTGAATCAACAATCTTAGTATAATTGGTGTGCTGAGGTTGTTGTGCCTTAGATGTGGACTTGGAAGAGGCAAATACCAGCCTACATGTAGAAAGGACCAGTTATCATGAACAAAACACCTATGATTTTCCTACCAGCTCTCAAACAACAACAGTGGACTGACAAAGTCAGGCAAACTCCTGTGCTTCCTCTAGCTGTGGAAGATTATCAGCCTCATGGAGTGGTAAGTTTGAAGTTTATCTACCTTTATTATACTGCTTTGTTGAATACTGTTATTTGTCAATAGTGGAAGTAATAAATTTTTTTTTAAATCAATGAAATAATTTTTAAATCACTATTTTGTTGGAAATTATTGATTTCTTTAGTAAGTAGCCAAGTAATAAGTGGGGTCGTGGATTTTTTTTGTTTGTTTACATTGTGGAATATCGATGGCATCGAAAATGGTGCCTCACTACTCATCACTTTCAACAGCGGTTAGACCACCAATCGTGCGGAAAAATGTGGACTGAAGAAGCGCAGAAGGATTTGTGCTGTGAAATGTAATATGATGTAACATAGAAGCAAGCGAAAACTTAAAAGAAAAATTCAAAGAAATAATATTATAATATATGAATGAGAAGATGGCAAAGGATAACAAACTGGTTTTAGTTTTTCATTTTCCGTCACCTTATAAATGAGTACTTGATCCCGCACATCCTATTAATTTGCTTTTTTTTAATATTGTGCTTTGACAGTTAATTGTGTACAAAACCACAAGATATAAAACCGAGGTCATGAAATTGTAACACATGTGAGGGATGTTAACTACTTCTCATGCTTTCTGTTAGCTATTTTGAGTTTGAATGAGTGTTAATACAATGAATACAGAATTAATACAATTAAACCAATTTTAGTTTTTAATTAAAAAAAATATCAAGAACATTTAGTCTTGAAAAGTGTTTGACTTCTGCATTTTCAGAGTCAGACACTATAGAGTCAATCCCATATTAATTATGCATTTAGTTCATTATTGAGTTAATAATAATTATTATTTTAGTTCAACCTATATTACTCTAGTTACTTATATTAATCATAATGAGTCCTAAGACTGGTCTGGGTGTATCTGTGTCTGTAAAATGACTAAACACAGATGAAATGTAAATAATAAGACTCATTGCTCCATGATAAATGATGACAGAGATTCCTTCACTTTTCTCTTGGCAGCAAAATGCCACAATATTCTAAGATTCACTGAACTGCATAAATGATGCCACATTATAAAACCCAAGCAATTCACAAATAAAAAAAAATGCCTGTGAGGCATGGTTTGAAAAATGGCTCTACTGATGTCTTGAAACAGATTTGTGTGTAGCGGAATTGCAGTTGGTATACAGAAATTATTGTGATCATTACGATCTCTTGCCAGTGATCATAATCAGCGGACACTGAGCGAGGCTACTCCAGAAGCCTTGCTTTTTCTGCTCGTCTGACTTTACATGTGATGTTTTGCTGATGATCAGAAAGATGAGGGATTAGCACTGTGATGGTTGATTCCTGACAATGGCAGAAAGTAACTGGAACAATAGCATCTCAGAGACAGTGAATGGAGCACAGATGGACTGTGCCTGGCAGCCACACACTGAATTAAATGCCACTTTTGGGATGAAGGAAAATGGTTCTCATTCTCAGTGTGAAATATAAGAGTCTGAGCATTAGCATGTAATTTCTGATACCTGTATGACCACAGTGGCCTAGAGATATGAACCACATTACACTGCTACTTAAAAATGAAGCATGGTGTCCTTTTCAGCACTCATACTGAAAATCTACAGCATTGGAGATGAGAAGCAGCTGTGTCATCATAGGCTGATGACAATAACGTGTAGCTTGAGGCTTATGCTCTGTAGCACTGTCAGTTAGCACATAGTCTTGCTGTTATCAACACTCTTGCACATATGAACATCTTGCATATATGCTGTAAAATGCTCTCTTAGTGTTTACCATAGAAATATTACGCTTAGCTGGGTGGTGCAGTGGTCACCTCACAGGAAGACGGTTCCGGGTTCGAGCCTGGTAATCAACTCCAGGTGCTCCGGTTTATGCCCAAGGACATGCAAATAAGGTCAATTGGCTACTCTAAATTGTCCATAAGTGTGTACGGTTGTTAGTCCTGTGATAGATTTTCGACCTGCCCAGGGTGCAACCTGTTTCTCGCTTGAAGTCATCTGGGACAGCTGCAGCATCTCGCTGCCTTGATGATGGATAACAAACAAACAAACAAATCACCAAAAGTGCAGTGTTCAATATTCAGTGGACTCAAAGGTTATTTACATCTTACATTGCCTTAATTGACTGTCCATGAGTGTGGACACAATGGTGAAAATGGCCAAATGGGTAAAATGGCTAATTTTTCTGGCATCATTCAAGCATCATTATGTAAATGACTTGGTAAATGTAATAAGTAATAACAAAATTTATAATGAAAGCAATATAATAATTCCTTTCCTATGTACATTGATAGATACACAATATGGACAAAAGTATTGGGATGCCTGACCATTACACCAACAGGGACTTTAATGACATTGCATTCAAATACATAGACTTTAATATGGAGTTGGTCCCCTCTTTGCAAATATAACAGCTTCCACTCTTCTTGGATGGCTTTCCACAAGATTTTAGAGTGTTTCTGTGGGAATTTGTGCCCATTCATTCTGAAGAGCATTTATGAGGTCAGGCACTGATGTTAGAAGAGAAGATCTGGCTCCGTTCCAGTTCACCCAAAGGTGTTGGAAGGGGTTGCGGTCAGGGCTCTGTGTGGGCCAGTCAAGTTCTTCCACACTGTCTTTATGGACTTTGCTTTGTGCACTGGGGCACAGTCATGCTGGAATAGAAAAGGGCCTTCCCCAAACTGTGTCCACAAAGTTGGAAGCATAGCATTGTCCAAAATGGCTTGGTATGCTGAAGCATTAAGATTACCCTTCACTGGAAGTAAGGAGCCTGAAAAACAGCCCCTCACCATTATCCCTCCACCACCAAACTTCACAGTTGGCACAATGCAATTAAGCAGGTAACTTTCCCCCAGCATCCGCCAAAAGCAGACTCGCTCATTTGACTACCAAACAGAGAAGTAAGCTTTACACCACTCCATACGACTTGGTGATGTGAGGCTTGCATGCAGCAGCAGCTCGTCCAAGGAAACCCATTCCATTCCATCCATGGGGAGAACATGCAAACTCCACACAGAAAGGCACCCTGGGTGATCCGGGGATCGAACCCAGGACCTTCTTGCTGTGAGGCGACAGTGCTAACCACTGCACCACCATGCTTCCCATTTACTCATTCATTAAATATGAAATGTATTACTCAGTGTTTACCAATACGGTTGCATGCATGGTACAATACATAAGCTTTCTGCAAACAAATAATCTGCTGTGCATATTCAATACACAATATTATGTGTATTATTACAACCACAAAGTTTTCCATCTTGCCTAGAGTGATTTCTGCAGAAAAATAATTTCTGAAGTTATTCACAGGTTAAACATTAAGTGCTGCTTGAAGATGCAGACTAGACTGAGTGAAGTGTGAGAAAAACCTGTGTGAATGTGTGTGTAGGTTTTTATTCCTTGGTGAGGACCAGAAGTCCTTACAAGGATAGGAATATTTGACTGTTTTGGCCTTGTGGGGACATGTGGCTGGTCCTTTAATATTTTTTAGAACTGTTGGTGGAAGTACCCCCTTTTTGTGTTTTTGCACTACAGGAACTGAGAATGATTATAGTCGTTAAAATGCTGTTTTTGCAGATTTTTTTAGATCCTACTTCAGGGTAGGTACTCTCCCAGCACAATAGGAACCGTAAGAGACGTATGTGTGTGGGGAATGGTCCAGACATAAGTGTAGTGAGATTTTTCAAGTCACGCAGTCGTTGATTCTTTTGTCAGTCAGTGTGCATTACACTAACAGGATAAAACAGACAGAAATTTACAAAAATGTGCTTGCTTAAAAACATCCATGTGACAGCATGTGCAGGTTAACAGATAAGAGAAGCTGAAACATGAGGTGGAGTGGTTGGCAAACGATAGAGAAATTAAAAAAAAAAAAAAAGGCTATAAGCACTTGATTTAAACAGAAATACATGTGACTGCTGCCTGTCTCATTATTCCAACAAATCCATTTGGTAGAAACATAAACAAAGAGGAAGCACACAGTGCGAGGGTGGAATACATGACATGATCGAAATCATCACAAATAAATCATCACATATTCAGCAGATATACTGTAAATAAAAAATATAGATATAAAAAATCTTCATATCTTCATATTGAACAGCCGAATCCAGTACGACTGGAAAAATTCTGACTCGGGTACAGCCTTATAGCCATGTATATCATTAGCTGTATAAACAACAACTCTTAACATTAACGGTAAAAATGAAAAAAAGGTTAAATGGACTGACAGTGAAGCCCAGACTTTATTGAGACTATATGTGACGGAGGAATTACGCGATTTTGATATTGCTTATGTCACGTCAGCGTTTCTACTGGCGGTGCGAATGCAAACAGAAAAAAGGATCTTGAAGGTGTGTAGTTCTTGGGGGTGCTCCCCAGGGGCTAGTTCCTCTCAACAGTTCCTAGAACTGTTTGAATGCAATTGGAATAATTTACATTTACATGAACCTCTGGGTATTAGCTGCTCTGAAACACAGAGATCTTAAGATATACTTTGTGTATAGATATACTTTCTTTTTTCAGCAACGCAAACAGTCTCTCTGGAGTATGGACACTGCCTCGGTTCTCTGGATTTATTTGTTTATTTTATTTCATTTTGTGGAATAGTAGAGATTCCTGTAATGCAGGGAAGTTTTGTTGATCACAATTTAAAAGGATGAATCACCGATTGTTGGAGGTGTGATGTGAGGCTTTGTGCCATATTCCTACACAGCACTCAGGAGGGGAATCTGTCTGAATCTCGCTCTCTCTCTCGCTGACACACGCTTACACTTTTTCACACTGAACAGACTTGTACATTGAGAAACACAAGTGTGGCTCTCAATATTCTCCTGCCACCTTGCATGTCAGTTTAAAACTGGGATTTTTTTTTCATCTTCATGCTTCATAGCCCTCCAACTCAATGTTGTGTGAATTCTGTTGAAGCAACAGCCATATGACAGCAGCACAAGCTTCGAAACATTGGTCCCAAAACAATGACTACTGACACCTCACAGTAGACTGCTGCTCCATGCATGCTTCACAATGCAATCACAAAACATGGTTAACACATTAAGGACTGTGTTCAGTGAGTTAAATGTGTGTATTAAGAATTTAATATCTAAATTGTGCATGGCAGTAATCTGACCCAACTTAAATATGAATGGGTTTCCTCCGGATGCTCAGGTTTCCTCCGACAATCCAAAGACGTGCAGGTTAGGCCAACAGGCTACTCTAAATTACCCACAGGTGTGACTGTAAGGGTGAATGTTTGTTCGTGTCTGTGTTATTCATGTGATAGATTGGAGACCTGTCCAGGGTGGTACTGGATGAAATCTAGCCCAGTTTCAGCTGGGACTGGCTCCTGTATCCCCCAACCTTTAACAGAGAGGCAGTATAGATAATACATGGATGGATGAAATATGACACAATTAATTAATAATATTTATTTAAGTTCCACATAAATCTTCACATTGAGGACATCAGCATTTTAATCAGAAACACTGCTAATGGACCAAATTTCTTTTGGGCAAATTTATGAACAACACTTGCTTAAACTAAATCAAAAGCATAAGAGATGAGTATGCTTTCATTAGAGAGAATCACATTAACAAAAACATTATTTTATTGATCTGAGAATTTTGTATGCACTGTGATTTCATGACCTAGATTTTGCATCTCATGGCTACATTTAGTTTTCACACAATGTTTAAATAATAATAATAATAATAATAGGACGTGCTGTTTTATAAGCTGCCAAATACTGGTTGTGAAAGCCATGTTGCACATTTGCATATTATGAGTGGAATACCAAGGAAATCAGCTTATACAGCTATGTAACCTGTCTCTGAAAACACGAACAATGGCATAATCATGTTTCTTGAGTTAAGTTCTGTATAGTTTGATATAATAGTCATGGACACACAGATACTGCTCCATGTCAGCTGGGGTTTAATGTTATTTCAGCTATAAAAAAAAAAAAAACCCAGTCCTCGATGACCCGCATTGAATTTACAGCCTCTCTTTTTGGATGTTAGTGTTTGTGATTATTACTTGTCTCAGTATGCTGTCTTATTCTCTGCCTCTCCTGCCACTGACGACTGTAATAAGAGAGATGGCTGTGATCAGCCATGACGTTTAGAAAGACTTTACATGGAAGCTTTTGCATCGTTAGGCACATTTCACAACTGCTGCTATCAATTATGAAAAGGCACTGACATGGATTTCAAAGAGATGATATCTCACTGTGTGGGAAGTCGCATCGTGTTGCATCTTAGCAGCTTTTTTTATTTTCCTCTGGAGGGTCTCACTGAAAGTCGTCGCTGCTTTCTATAGAGTGTTTCTTCTGACATAAATGGGACACAGACATGTCCGTCTGCACTTTTGCTCTTTCATCACTGACATCTGATCTCTCTGAAATGGTGTAACTTGTAGAGATGGCAACAGTGGAACACACTTATGACAGAAGATTGAGATTGCTCTCTTTAAACAGAGATCTGGTTTAATAACAGTGGACAAGTAACAATTTGAAAGGAATCATTCGAAAGGAAAGCTATTGCCCTACATTGTTAAATCACATGAAAAATCTGCTTATTTTAACCTTATTTTGTGGAATAAGTTGTCCCTTGGAGTGTGCATAATATAATACCAAACATGGCCACGGCCCCCTTACATGCACGTTGCTCATTTCACCAATTTTTCATCCAATGTCAATTTTGACGTTATTTGATTTTTGCTCATTTCTAATCAGGGCTACATGTTAAATTTTTGAGTAGATAGCACTAATGCTAGAAAAGTTGTACAGTGAAAATTAAAATACAGTATAGTGGTCAGGGACACATGACGCTGCAGCACCCAGTACATTTCAGGTTTGTTGATCTGAAATGGCTGTTAAAGAAAAAAACCTACTATTCACACCTATGGTCATTTTAGAGTAGCCATTTGACCTAATCGGTATGTCTTTAGGAGGAAACCAGTAATCAGAGGAACCCCATGCAGGCAACGGGAGAACAATCAAGAAAAGGGGGAATCAAGAAAAGTTATAATAAAGAGTTCAAATTAAGGTGTAGTCTTGCTATAGAGCTTAGCTAGCTTTAGTACTTTTTTATTTATAGATTTTCTAACTCTGCGTTATCATACTCACTGGACATTTTGTATGCTGCAATCACACTTTTTTAACTACTGTTGTTACCTGCTAGTTTTCAGAAATGGCATCATGCCGTAATAGGGATTTTCGGATCCTGTCGAATCAGCTCTGTCCCAGTTTCCTCATTTGGCATTCCTGCATATCCACAGTGACATTTTTGGGTGGTATAGAGATTCATACATACATAAGGAAATTGAGCTTGAATGAAAGTCTACTTTTAGAGTCTACATAGGGCAGGCCTGAAGGGATTTTTTTAATACAATTACTGCCACCATATACTACTCATGCGTACTATTTATAGCTAACTTTATTAAACTATCCAGGTATTATAGACCATAGAGGTTGCTCTACAATGTAGAAACATTGCTGTAAACTCACTAGCAAACAGTTTTTTTGGAACTTATGTATACTTTCTTGGTGTATGGCTGTTTTGTGTCTCTTTATGCATTATATTATTAATATCATCCACTGTGATTTCAACACCCATACTCTTTCCAAACTAAAAAAAGACACCCTGTGATATCACCAACGTGAAGTGTGAAAAGGTCTATACTGACATCCTGGATTGTGCCACTGGCATAATAGTCTCCTGTTGTATAATATTTTTTAACTCCAAACAATCCCCAGGCTGAATGGAAAAGGTTAGAATTTCTTCCTTTTGTGTAAGCACAGTGTAATAATGTCGGCAAGTCGCTGCTCAGAGACCACATGTGAACTTTCTATCTGGGCTCGTAAGTCGGTCAGTAGCATAAAACATTAAAACTTTATTCAAAACAAATTACTTTGCAGCTTTCCACCATACTCAGTAAGCTTGGCCTTTGTCATACGCAGTCAGCTCAGTGTTCTGGGAGAAATCTGGTTGTTGTTTTATTTCCCACATGGATTCTTGCAAGATAATGTCTTGTCCAATTCCCCAAACAAAAAACATGAAGCAGCTAGAGCAGGTCTGTCACATCGCAGTCCATCCCTTCTCTTGGCTGGGATTTTCAGTGCTTTACTACACCAGTCTTAACCACTAGCCCCACTAATAACTTCCCAGCTGTTCCACCTGGCAATCATTGCGAAGTCTTGCCATTCTCACAGTGTGGCCTGAGAAGCTTTATTCTTTCACTATAGATGTGTTTTTTTCTTGGTTTTGTTAATTAATGCTCAGCATCTCTGTTCAAATCCTCATGTCTGGGACAGAATCCCTTATCTTCTCAAGATCATGTCGGTAAGACATGCAAGATATTATAGTTTAACACTACAATCATAGTGGAGGGTTCTTGATCTACACGTTAAATAATCTGGTGTCTTTTTTATTGGCCTGTTTTACCTAGTTACATTACAAAAAAAAAACCCCAAACTTAAAAATTAAACAAATATTATTTGGTACAGGTAATTTTCCATGCTTTCATGTGGTATGCTTGAGTATTTGACTCTCATTATGAAGTGAAAAAAGAAGTGTGTATAGGTCAACTTGACCTGCACTGCACATGATATGCACAATTTATAAAGCTGGTCTGAAACACTATGGTAAGTTCAGAACCTTCTTGTATTCTTAGATGTATCGCAGGATGTCTTCATTTGGGGTCACAGATTACAAAACCAGATTTATTGTGATTTTTGCTTAATTATTGATCCAAATCTACATTTTCATGATTCGATTTGATTGATGGATTTGTATTAGATACAACACAGTGACGTGCTGTCACACTAACAATATACCTCTTTCCAACCCCAGTGATACATGCTATACTTTCGTGTGCAGGAAATATTTTATTGTATTAGTATACAGTAGTATATCTTCCAAAAAAAGTTTGGTATATGAGTTATCGAGTCACTTTCTGTTTTATTATTATTGCTGCCAAGGGACTCGTTATTACACACATACAGCAGAAGATTTAATGGTAACAATAAACATTTCTTACTTTTATGAGTGAAAAGAATTTAGCTGGAAAATCTCATCAACACTTAGGTTTTCCTGCACTAAAATGGAAAGGCTTGGGAAATTTGTTGGGTGCGTTTTCCCTTGGAAATAATTCTAAGACCGGGATCAATTTAATGTTTTTCTATTGAATGTGAATACATATTTGAAGGAAAATTTATAGATCAGTTAATGCACATGTCCACAAGGGCGGAGAGATCAGTAACATGGCATGGATTTTGTGAATTATTCATTTTTTATTCATAGAAGGCAAGACAACTATGAATAATAAACATAAATCCTACTCCTTATTCACTTTCATTTGGTATGTAGCTATGATTAAACTTAATCCAACTCCCACTGATGTGACTCACCTTGAAGCTGTAACTGTAGTGCATGCTGCTCATTCTTAATCCCAGTGCCTGCTGGATGACACACATCAGCCGAGGAATCTGACTGGAACATGCAGGCATGTGAAAATGAAAAAAAAATGGCCAAACTGAACAAAATAAAGGTCAGTATAACTCTCCCACTTAGTCACCCTACTGTTAAACATGTTGAGCAAAAATAAAGACCCCAACTAGAATGCATCTCATGGGCAAAATTTAGTCCAATGACATTTTTGTTGAGGGTGCAAACACAGTGTTTTACATTAGAAATGTTGATCAATGAGAAAAATAATTATATACTCTTTCATTTCCATTAGTCTGTATTAATGCACTTAACTAGTTAATTAGCTCGCCCTAAGTTGTTGCATTATTTGTACCACTTTTCAGGCAAGTCAGTCTGGCTGAGTTGAATAACTTTTATAGTTATAAAATACACTTTAGTTATAAGATGCATGTTTTCTACTTCAGATAAGAAAAACAGTCACTTTTATCTTAGCATGTTTTGTTAAAATTATGAAATAGCTTTAACTATTCTCCTCCCAGTGTCAGTCACAGACAAATCACTGCACTTATCCATGTATGGATATACACTACCAGTCAAAAGTTTGGACACTTACTCTTTTTCATAGGTTTTTCTTTATTTGTTTTGCTTTCTACATTGTAAAACATTAATGAATACATCAAAACTATGAAGCAAAACGTATGGCATATACTGAATTATGTGGTAAACAAAAAAGTGTAAAAAAACCCAAAAAACAAAATATGTTTCATATTTTAGATTCTTCAAAGTAGCCACCATTTACCGTGATGGTACAATCGGCATTATC
>JAQQZU010024183.1:0-12050 GCA_030068025.1 Parauchenoglanis punctatus | reverse complement strand
AATTTGCATTTCTTCCTCCTGTTTTTGTTTTGTTCCAATACACACAAAGGGAATAAACATGTGTATAGCAAAACATTTGTTAAAGCAAAACTTATCTGTGAGAAATACTTGATTTTCTGGAAAAATTTCAGGGGTGCCAACAATTTTGGCCATGACTGTATATATATTAGAGCTGTCATGCAATTAAAATTAATCTAAATAATTACATTCTCTGTGATTGATTAATGTGTGAAAGTATTTAAAAGACATTTCAATTCAAATGAATTTTGGCAGATGAGTGAATCAACGAATAATCAACATTATAGACTTTAAAGTTCAACGTTCCTATTTAGTTTGACACAGGTAGACTTGCTCAATTTGCATCTGAACGACTGGTCAAGGGTGGGTTGACAAGGCTGACTGCTAGCTTTAGCATCAGGGCTGTGCTAGCCTGGACCTCTGAGTTAGATCCTAATGCTTTGTGGCGAGGTGATATTTCCGACTTGAAGCCACTGTGGCGAAAATTGCACTGGGTCAAAGGGCACCATGGAACGTGTTAAATCAAATTTAATTTTTATAGTCCTTATATACACTCCTGGACAGAAAAATGAGGCAAACATTTTTTGCAAAACATTAAGCTTTTAATGGTCTCTACAGCAAATCACTGGGCAGGAAATGGCACACACACTGTATATATTTCATGCAATCAGTCAGTCGTGTGTGGCAGCAGTGAAAAGCATAAAATCATGCGGATATGGACGAACAGCTTTGAATAATGTCCACTTAAACAGAATCACAACCAGAATGGGGAAAAATGTGATCTCAGTGATTTTAACCATGGCGTATTTATGACTGCTGGGCTGGTTTGAGTGTTTCTATAAGTGCTGCTCTCCTGGGATTTTCACACACAAGAGTCTCTAGCATTTACTGAGAATGGTGCAATAAAGAAAAATTTTCCAGTGAGCGGCAGGTCTGCAGATGGAAACACCTTGATGAGAGAAGCCAGCAGAGAACGGTCAGACTGGTTTGAGCTGACTTAAAGGCTACATATACTATATACAGTTGTGATGAGTAGAAAAGCATCTCAGAATACACAACACGTCGAACCTTGAAACATGTCAGGTTCCACTTCTGTCAGCCAAGAGCAGAAAGCTAAGGCTGCAGTGTGCACAGGCACATCACAACTAGACAGTTGAAGACAGAAAAAAACTGGTTTTAGCCTGGTTGGATGAATCTTAATTTCTGCTGAGGCACACAGATTGTAGGGTCAGAATTTGGCAACAAGAGCATGAATGTCAACAGTCCAGGCTGGTGGAGGTGGTGTAATGGTGCGAGGAGTGTTTTTTTGGCACATGTTGGGCCTGTTAATACCAAACAATCATTGCTTGAATGCCACAGCCTATTTGAGTATTGTTGCTGACCATGTGCATTATGGCCACAATTAACCAGCTTCTAATGACTATTTCCAGCATGATAATGAACCACGTCACAAAGATCTGAATCACCAGATCTGAATCGAATAGGATGCCTTTGGGATGTGGTAGAAAAGGAAATTTGTAGCATGTACTTGTAAAATCTGCAGAAATTGCTTGATGCAATTATGTTAACATGACCCAGAATCTCAAAGGAACGTTTCATCTTGTGGAATAGATGCCATGAAGAATCAACAGTGTATTGAGAGCAAATGTAGGTCATACCCCTATCTGCAGCACTCGGCGTCCTTGAATAGGATAGCAGAGGAGTGACATTGTCAAAAGGGGGTGGGGACGGTCGTGTGAGCCGGTGGAACAGGAAACCTGAGCTTGAACCGGAATGGGCCAACCTGCACATCGGGCTCACACATTGTATATGTGTATGCAAGGTGCAATGAAACAGTTTCCAGACTGTTTCAATTGCTAACAAATAGAGCATGCCATTTTTAAGGGTTATTTCCAGAAGAATCACTAGCTGTGAAATAGTGTCTTTATCCAGAACTGACTGAAGGTATTATGGTGTGAAATGGGAAGGCTGTTTGATTCAGTGCGAGATGTTGATTTGTCTTAAATTGTGTGCTCTTCCATCAAATGGTGAAATTAAGTTATTAATAGTACAGGAATTACAATACAAATTGACCAGTTCTACACATAGTCTCGGGTACACACTTTTCTCCAAGGCAGTTACTTTGTATACCAAATGTTTAATCAGTTTGGTTTTGCTACTAGACAGTTCCTCTACAGCATTCAACACGTGTTGTTTCTCTTCAGGTTAGAGATCCTGGATTGGCTGTGAAGGAGCTGGAACAGGTGCTGAAGATACCATTGTCTACCTATAGTCCTGGAACCCAGTCTGTAAGACAGAATTGGCAGCTCCCTATGAACCAGCTTACACAGTATCTCAACGAAGCTACTCAGCTTCCACTTACAGGTACAGTAGAGCTGAGTATTATACTTTTTAAAACTAGACCTCAAACATACTGACATTTTGTTCCATGGATTGCATTATTACATTAAGTTATATTGCAGTTAGATGTTTTGGACTTTTTTTGTAGACCACATTATAATGCAGCAACTGAGCCAGAGTTACCGGGCTGATTCCACATACCTGTTGAGCTGTGGGCAGCATCGATTTGTCCTGAAGAAGAAACCAAGTACTGAAGCACTGCAGAAGGAATGCAGGTTTGTTCAAATGACCTTATGAGCTTCTATATAATTTCTATTAGATAATATTTTCCAGTAAATGTTTTTATCCGTAGGCTTCTCAAGGCCCTTAAAGAAGCCGAAGTCCCTGTACCAACTGTTATTGCCCAGCAAGAGCTGTCCAGGTAAGCAGACATACATTTACATTTATGTCATTTGGTAGACGCCCTTATCCAGAGCAACTTATATACATCTCATTTATACAACTGAGCAGTTGAGGGTTAAGGGCCTTGCTCAAGGGACCACCAGCGATAGCTTGGTAGTGCTGTGATTTGAACTCATGATCTTCCGATCACTAGTCCAACGTCTTAACCACTGAGCTCCCACTGCCCCATTCACCTGAGAACCAAAGTGACCCGTGTAACTTGTGTAAGTCATAATATAAATATGTATCTTATGTAACTGTAATATGTTTTGGTGTTTTTAACATGCCTTTTTATGTATTTTCTCCTTTAGCAATGTCCTGGGAACTCCATTTTACCTGACACTTTACTGTCCTGGTCGAGTGTTTAAAGATCACTCTGTACCAGGAGTGGGTCCTCATGGGAAGAGACGGCTATATGAGACAATGATAAAAACCCTCTGCCAGATACACAGAGTTGACCTGAAAACCACAGGTCTAGAGAACCTTAGAGATCCAGGTAGGATTTTGCAATTTGTTTCCCATTTTAAATGAATGAATGAATTTTAAAGATTAAAAAAATGATATAAGAGTGACCAGTTTGAATTACAAATAAGCATTCCACATTTTGTGATGTGCTGTACAACAAATAAAGGACCCTGTCATCTCTTTTTTTTTTTCAAGCATTACAATATATGATGTATAGGATACCTGTGGTATGACAAATCATAAACTTTCTACAAGATCTGTCTCATTCTAACACATGGCTTATTTATTAAAAGTTGAACATGTAAGTATTTTAAACTACAGCAGTCCTGACCTGGTCAAAACTCACTTACTAATGAATTAGTGAATGAATTCATTAATGATCTGCAAACCCAAGGATTTGTGTCCGTTGTAGTTTAGAACAGCCATCTTTTTTACAGCTTAGACATTTCGGTGCTTTCCAGTCTGAATCCACAACCACTGAAAATTTTGAAATGTATGATTTTACTATCTTTATTTACTGTGATATGCTGACCAGTGCCAATTTTTGCACGCGTTGTACTTATGTTGACAAGGCATTGTTCTCTCTGGGAAATGACATTATAGTTCATATTACAATGATGAATGGAGTTTTACTGAAGGCTATTATAAATCTGCTCTGTCTTTCTGTCTTTCTGACTGCCCTATCGTGCTATAGCAGAATGAAACCCTCTGTTTTTCTTCAGCAGGACCCCAGCCCTTGTGCTCATCTCTACATTATAGTTATTTATAACGGCATTACAATGTGACGTGATCAGTAGTTTGTATTTTAGGTGACTTCATGGAATCTCAAGTGAAAAAGTGGGCACAGCATTTCAAGGCAAATGAAATTCAGCCCATTCCTGCCATGGATAGACTGATAGACTGGCTACTGTTGCATCTCCCTAAACATCAGAGAACCACACTGCTCCATGGACGTTTCAGGTTTGACATATTCATGCACGCAGTAGTGCTTCCAATAAAGCATTCCAAATAGGGCCTCGCCCACTGAATTATGAGCTACTGCAGCATATATTTACAGCCTTGCCCCATCTTGCACTTTCATATCTCCCAGAGCATTTACATCAACACCTCCAAGCTTACATACTCATGTCCTTCATTACTGACCTGACTGACATGTACACTAAAAAATGATTCAAGGAGACTTAACCTTCCACTATATCTTAATCAAAGAGCAAAAAAAAAACACACAATGATAAATATACAGTCCAATAACATAGTAACTGTTATATTACTGGTATATCAGTATTTAGCTGCAAAATGTATTCGATGCATAGTCCTCTCCAAAAGTATTGAAACAGCAAGGCCAATTAAATTTTTTTTGCTGTGCACTGAGGACATTTGTGTGTCAGAACAATAGATGATAATGAGAAGAGAGATCAAAGGTTCAGCTTTTATTCCCTGGTATTTACATCTGGATATGTTAAACAATATAGTACATAACAGATTTTATATCAAACCACCCACTTTTTCAACTGAGCTAAAGTACTGGAATGGAATGTTTTCAACTAAATTAAGGTCAAAAGTACTTAATATTTGGCTGCATATGACTTTATCGCAATAACTGCATTAAGCCTACCACCCGCAGACTCCACCAGATTTCTTGTTTCTTCATTGGTTATGCCTTTCCAGTCTTTTACCACAGCATCTTTTAGTTATTGTCTGTTTTGATGGGTTTCTTCCTTCAGTCTTCTGTTCAGGAGGTGAAATGCATTTTCAATCAGTTTAAGATCTGGTGATTGACTCATCCAGTCCAAAACCTTCCATTTTTCTCCCTGATGACGTGCTTTGTTGGGTTAGGAGTGTGTTTTGGATCATTGTCTTGCTGCATAATAAAGTTCCTCCCGATTAGTTTGGATGCATTTCTATGTAAATTGGCAGACAGTATGTTTCTGTAAAACTTCTGCATTCATTCTGCTACTACTATCATGAGTTACATAACCAATAGAAATGATTGAGCCTGTTCCAGAAGCAGCCATGCAAGCCCAAGCCGTGACACAACCTCCACCATGCTTCACAGATGAGCTTGTATGTTTAGGATCATGAGCAGATCCCTTCTTTCTTCATACGTTGGCCTTTTCATCACTTTGGTATAGGTTAGTCTTTGTCTCATCACTCCATAAAACTTTGGTTCAGAGCTGTTGTGGCTTATTTCTGTACTGTTTTGCAAATTCCAATCTGACTTTCCAATTTTTACAGCTGATCAGTGGTTTGCATTTTGCAGTATGGCCTCTATATTGTTGTACAGTGGACTGTGATATCTCCACCCCTGCTCTTTGGAGGTTCTTTACTGCTCTTACCATTGGTATACCAGTGCTTACCTTCTTTTTCAGGACAATCCAAATTGTGGTATTGACTATGCCCAATGTTTTTTTAAATACCTCTGATGGATTTGATGGATTTTCCCTGTTTTGTCAGCTTCAGAATTGCATTCTTTTCTCCCATAGACAGCTCTCTGGTCTTCATGTTGGTCTACCCTTCTTACCTACAGTCTTCACAGGTGAAAGCCAAAGCTTAAACTGAGAGTAGATATCCAGGGCTACTTAATGATTAAACAATCAATCTTATTGTGACACACCTGGGTAACAAGAAACACCTGTCACTTATCGTGTTCCAGTACTTTAGCGCATTTGAAAAACTGGGTGGTTTGATACAAAATGTGTTGTGTTCTATGTTGTTAAACATATCTAGATGTAAATACCAGGGAATAATAGCTGAACCTTTGATCTCTCTTCTCATATTCATCTTTTGATTTCACACACAAATAGCTTCAGTGCACAGTAAAAGCAAGTTAATTATCCTTGCTGTTCCAATACTTTTGGCAGGGACCGTATTTCATTGAATGTAAATCATATATTCACATTTAGTAAATGGCATGTAAATAAAAGTATACAAGACTGATTCATTATTGCAAAAAAGTACAATAATTGTTAGTTAAATCATTAAGACCTATTCTGCCAGAACATGTTATTTTCCAGGAGATTCTAAAACAAACTCATGTAACAGAGCATTTGAATAAATGAAAATAAGCTGGCATGCATTCCAAAACAAAGAACTATAGGACACTGAGGAAGAACCAGTGTAAAGCTGTGTTGCTGGCTAAACAGTGCATCAAACTCGCACACAGTAACTGTGACCCAGTTTAAACTTGGTATTAAAATGTGTCTCAGGCGATATGATCACAACTGGACAGCGCAAAATACAAGTGTAAACGACCTCCAAGACGCATTCGCTCAAACAAGTTGCCGAGGTGGTCTGAGACGCATTTAACCACATACCTTCTGTAGTGTAAACGCCAACGCGTCCCGATGCATCCGCAACATGGGTGTGACAAGAAAATACGTCATTAATGCTGGACGCGGTGATTGTTTTGGTAACAGCACGACACGCTAGAAAGAAATGGGGAAGAGCTCCGATGTACGTGGTTGGAGTGCAAGAAAATAATGAAGGCATGTTGCAGGTTTTATGGTTTAATATAATTTTATTAATTAGCTGGACACTTTGGAGGCGCATGATAAACACAGGTGTCAATGGCAATGTGTCTCTGCTGTCCATTTGTGACCTGTATCCTCAAGACCCATTTTAAAACCAAGTGTAAACGGGGCCTCTGATGGTGAAATACCTTTGATGCCTTTTGTATGTGTCCAGCATTTCCATCCTTTCTTTTGATTTGTTTGGTTAAGAGAAGGATCACAAATCCATCACAGTTGTTGCTGATTTTTAAACCCATTATATGTCTTTTATTGTTCCTGAACTGTCCAAACGTATGTAAACTTTTTGCCAGGTGAACCATCAAATACCCTGAGTTTGCAGAAGCCACTATATAAATAAAAATAATTGTTATGATTACTACTGTAATGTGCTTCAATGACAAAATGTCCAAAATGTCATTAATACTACCGTAGTAACTGTTTAAAACTAGGAAGTGGAATTTTACATGGTGAGCACACACAGGGAAATGTCCCAAATATGCAAAATATTGGCACTCTTGGAACGCCGCTTGACCACTCAGATTAGTGGACTAGAACTGTTGTGTAAAATGTTTTAATGTATTATAATAACAATAATAATAACAGCAATACTATTATTACTACTGCTACATAATAATAATGATGAATGATAAGATGATGATGATGATGATAATAATAATAATGATAATCTTACAGCCTGAACAATTTGGTGTTCGACTCGGAGGCCCCTGATGTGAGAGCAGTATTAGGCTGGAGTCTTTCTACTGCAGGAGACCCCCTTGTGGATCTGGCTTCCTGTTGTATGCCCCACTTCCTTTCCCCAACTGCTTCTACACAACCAGGTAAGAGCAAGAGTATTCCAGCAAAGCCAGCTGCTCAGTGTCAGATCAACCATTACTCCAGAAGTTGTTAAATATGTATTCATTGTTAGGGCTGCAAAAGTTGTTTGCCATAAAAAGATAAGCAGGTCAGTATTCCTTAGGTCAGGACAATGTCCAAAATCAGTGCAACTGGAACACGGAGTATCTATCAAAAATAAGATATATTAAAGGTGCAGTCATCGATTCTAATTCAGTACACTTATTGTCAAATTCAGCAAATCCTTACTGGCCTCTAGCTGTCTGTTCTGTGTGCGCTAAAAAAAACGCAGTGCTCGTCCACAATCCTGGCTCTGTAAACAGGGAAACAAAGAATGTGCCTCGGAACGAGCCACACAACACTATTCCAGCCAATCAGCAACAGGGGGCGTATTCCAGTCAATCACAGGACAGTTTGGCGGGGCAATGCACGTCCGTGAATTTGGGGGTGGAACTTCTGTAGTAGCACTGAAGGGAGGTGTGTATTGTTCATCTGTCAAGTTCAAATCTCAACAATATTTTTCCAAAATCAGTGACTGCCCCTTTAAATAATAAAGCACAAAAGGGGGCTCTTTTAACATATACAGGCTGTGCAAGCTGTAATATGGCGAAGAATCAGAATATTGCTTGGCTTATTGTTATTCTGTGTCTATCTTGGTGTGCAATTAAAATAGTCAGATACAGTGATAAATGCTGGCAAATGTCTGTGTGATCAATTACTGAATAACTTGATTAACTTTTCACTTGAATGATAATTCTTAAAATTTCCTGGAAACTACACAGTTTAAAGTAAGATGTCAATTATAGCACAATATGAGAAATATAAGGGATACATACTGGAACTAACTGTACTAATTTTACACAACAGCATCACAATAAAGAGTTGGCCAAAGAGTATAATTATATAAAACTAAGCAATCAGGATGTGCAAGTTATGTGTAGTTCATCACAGGCACCGGGATATTGTTGAATTAACCCCGTGATATGTTATGCTTTTGCAGGGAAGACGCTGGTTCTGATGGGTATTCCAAGTGTAGAGGAAATGTTTGAGCTCTATAGCAAAGAAATGGGATTGGAGTCCATTCCAAACTGGCAGTTCTATATGGCTTTCTGCTTCTTCCGCCAAGCTGCTATCTTACAGGCAAATTATAAAACATCGTTTAAAGGTAACATATTATTAGATATTAAACAATTCATCCTCATAAAAAATATTGTGTTCAGCATTTCAGAGCTTTTGTGTTCTGACATTTAACTTTCCGGGTAATGCAGACAAGAATGTTTTTAGTATTTGTTACAGTTATATATCTAATAATTGCAATATTTTTCAGAACGTTGGCTAGTGTTTTTATCTCTCTTATATTTATCAAGGCACTGCAAACACAAGCCAAGTAGAAGACACTGCAGACCTGGCATGGGACTTTGCCACTAAAGAAGGCTTCCGTATCTTTAATGCTTTGCCTGAAGCAGCAAGATTTTGAGAAAGTAATGACAATAAAACAGTACTTCAACATACACACTTCTTTTTGTAGAAAGCAGTCTAAGAAACCTGTTCTGTACATTGCTGTGCTCTGCAATCAGGGGGCTTGTGTCCTAATTAATAAGTCTGGCCCTCAAGCACTAATAAAGGGGTAAGGGTCGCACAGTATGGCCAAAGGTTCAGTAATAATTATGATTAGAGACCTGATCTTGTTGCTGAGTCATTGGCTAGCACCACATGATGTCGAATTTACACACATGACTTTTCAGGTGTAATTGCTATGCATAAGGTTGTATGCATTAAAACTGAAATGTTATCTGAATATTGTGTACCATAAAAGGGCTCTATATTAGCTGCTATAAAGGTAAAGAAAGAGGTTTGTGCATTAGTTTTATAATATATTCTCCACCACACTCCCCAGACATAGCTAGCTGTGGCTCTGCACCAGTACTTTCCTTTAGTGTTCCTGTATAAACACAGTATAAAGAAAATGGTTTTAAATAAATTGCAGTGTCACTATAATTATAACACATCCATAAAAGACCTTAATCTGTCATTACCTAACACTGCTATGCCAACATTCACCCAGGTTTTGTTTGATAGTCTGAAGTTCAGCGCTGCATTGTAGCCTGATAAGGCTTTCAACGCAGCATGATCATGCTTTTAAAACTATATAATTATAGAAATCTGCCTGCTTCTGGTGTGATAATGTGTTTTGACAGATCAAATACATAAAAGGCCCTGATTTAATATAGGTCTGTACAGTTTTCTCATGTTTACCTTTGTGTCTATGGCTCTTTTTTTAATGAAATATGATATGAACGGTACAATAAAGTCTGTTAACACCATATCAGATTGCATTCTCTGACTATTACAGTGCATCTGGTTGCTGAGTTACCTATCCACAATGGGGCCAATGGAGGAAATACCACTGAAAAAAAGTGCTGTTAAAAAACACCCTTCTTAAATTAATCTGTAGTATATAATTGTTAGGAAGCATATGAACACTGTAGAGTAAAACCATTAGTGTGAGATGCGATTTTTCAAGTGGGGCATTTTGCACAGAAAAATTAAGGACATTATAAATTCTCTCAAAAACCTTGTAACATTTATATGTATGTATGACAAGTTCTCCTTGTGTAAGACTAAATGCTTGTGAAACAATTATATATAATATTAAAACTCAATTGAATAATACACATAATAGATAATATCCAATAACCTACAGTGTCTCAGGGTTGTCTCTTATTGCAATTCTTTGACTGACTATTTTGTGTCTTAATTCTGGGATTTTTTTCCCGTATGAATGAACATTAATCCAGTTACCCCTACTTTAATTTATAGTCATAGCAACTTAAAAATTGTGACCTTAGTATTATGATGAAACGTAGACTCCAATCCAAGCACAGAAGTGAAGGTTATAAGCAAGGACAGTGATGATCAAGACAGGAGGGTTTCTATTGGAACTAATGTAGTCTCTCTGTAACCATCATCACCTCGGCATGGGACAGTTGTAGTGATGAGGGCATTTGCACACAACCTGAGGCATTGTATGAGCACACATCTCCTCCCATAGGTGTTCTTCCAGCAAAGAGGTAGAATGTAAAGTTGCATGCCCACCCATAACTTAATTATTTTCTTGTTCTCCAACCATATTCATCAGTGCTCCTCTCCTTTTTTTTCTAGCATGTCACACTGTCACCAAAACAACCACCACGCCCTGCATTGATGATGTATTTTGCTGATACGTCCTTGTCGGGGATGCATCGGGACAGATTAGCATTTGCACTATAGAAAGTATGTGGTCAACTGCGTCCCAGACCGCCTCAGCAGGTGGTGTGAGTGAATGCGTCTTCATGCGTGTTGGAGATTGTTTTCACTTCCACTCGTGATCAGATTAACACATTTTAATACCAAGTGTAAATGGGATCTTAGTGTTTGAGAACCATATTATTTGTTAACACTCAGATGATGGGTACAACACCACAATAGATTGAACGTGGGGGTCTGTGGTAGCTCAGTGATTAAGACATTGCACTAGTGATCGGAAGGTTGTGAGTTCAAATCCCAGTGCTGCCACTGCTGGGCCCTTGAGCAAGGCCCTTAACCTTCACTGCTCACTTGTATAGAATAAGATGTATGTAAGTCGCTCTAGATAAGGGTGTCTGCCAAATGACATAAATGTAAGTGTAAATGAATGGGATGAAAAAGTTTAGTTCATTTTACAGAACCAGATTCCAAGATCCAAGTTAGTAAAAAGATCAGAACTTCTCATCACTACTCTTTAAACCTGGAACTTCTCCTCATAATGATTTATGAGGATGTGAATTGATGTTGGGCCGGGTCTAAAAAATATAATGTATAAAATCCAAATACAAACAGATACACCAGCAAAGCAGGCCCACATCATGATGTTTCACCACACTTTACGGTTGGGATAATGTTTTCATGATGATATGCAGTGGCCTTTTTACGCCAGACGTATTGCTGCGTGTTCTTTCCAAATAGTTCAATCTTAGTTTCATCAGTCCAGGAAACATTTTGCCAATACCACTGTGGAGTGTTAATGTGCTCTTTTGCAAACTTCAGGCATGCAGCAATGTTCTTTTTAGTAAGCAGCGGCTTCCTTCATGGTGTCCAACCATAGACACCCTGCTTGTTCACTGTTTTACATACTGTAGACTCATGAACACTGATGTTAGCCTGTTCCAACGATGCCTTCAAATCTTTGGCTGTCACTCAGGGTTGTTTCTTTATCTCATTGATAAGTCTTTGTTGTGCTCATGGCATCATTTTGACTGGGCGCCCACTTCTTGGTAGAGTAGCCACAGTCACAAAGTGTGTCCATTTGTATATCATTTGTCCAACTGTTTGAGTGGTTTTTATCAGTCAAAGTAGCTCGAGTCCACACCTCCAAACTCATTTTCTTAACAAGACTCCAGGTAT